>JAJJBR010001058.1:0-40880 GCA_022817965.1 Solanum lycopersicoides
TATTGCCGATGTTGGAGCCAAACATCAAGTCCGACTCCACCGCCTTCAAGAGAAGTTTGATAGGAGTGAATTAGAGCATCAACGTCGTCACTCAGAAGACGCCAAAGTCATAGCTCGATTGAAACAAGAACTACGAAGAGCCAGACAGTGCATGACAGGTTAGATGATAGCATGGAACAACAGATTCAGTCGGTAGAGGGGTTCAGACATCAAGAAGGAGCTCGATTGGCGAAATCATCTCTGGGCGAACAGATATGCCATGTGGGAAGAGGTCAACATCGCCAAAAGGACCAGACTTGGCGAAGGATCGGAGGAGGCCTGAATTTTTACCATCCCCCTGGGAATGTTTTATTTGTACTTTGTTTTGTGATTTATTTTCAGGACTATTTTCTGTTTATCAGACACTTGGGATGCTATTAATGAAATATTTCGGGGGGTAATAAATCGGGTTTAAAAAGCATATACATCCTTCAATTCGTTAGGCCTACTCTTGGCACAAAAGGGTCACATGCATGTTTAGGACACGATATATTTGTTTGAATGTTATGTGTTATGTCGCTTTGAATGAGGATGTCATAAACCCACTTCTAGCCGAAATCGCTAAATATACAGAAGTCACTATGACAAGATGTCCGACCAAAGTTTGCGAGTCTTAAGTTTCTCACAAAAAAAAAAAAAAAAAAATCGCAAGCAAATTCCTGCTTGTTGAGAAAATATACTCATGTTCTCATTCGGGCTAAAACATCCTCAGACAAAGCGACTTGTGTGTTTAGTTGCTTTCTGTGCGATATTATGTATTTTGTACTCTGAATGTGCACTAACAAATTTGCCTTTGAGTTGTTTCACTCTCTCAGGTACCTTTAACTGATCTGTGTCGATAAAAGCTGGCAGATCACCCCTACTTCACCAGATCAAAAGGTCCCGCAGATTCCTTCCCCGGAACAAACAAAAACAAGCCATGGGAGACAACAATGAGGAAGTCAGCCTTACAGGTGTTGTGGTGGCTCAGCCCACCGCGGTAGATCAAAAGTGAGCTAATTGCGCAATTGATGCAGCAGATAGCTGCATCTAAGAGTCGAGATGCAGCGAAGGCATGACACGCCTCCACCCGGATTCGGCCCAATTTCATTGACGCAAGACCTCCTACGTACTTCCCCTCGTCCAACTTGGATCCTACTCAGCACCGTCCATCGACACCCGTGCACAACCCGTCTGGGGTAGACATGACAACCCAAAACCCCCAATACACGTCAGTCTCCTATCAACTCCCTCACCACTCTCAAACAATCCTCCACAGATACCACCCCGCCCCCAAAACACTCAAACAACCGCACTACCCAAAGTCAGAATCAAAATCCCCCATCTTCAATTCCCAAACACCGCACCCCCACTTGACCCAAAATACCAATCCCCAAAATTATCCGCAAACTACCAGACCGCACAAAACGTACCAAGCCCCTCCATAGCTCCACCCCTCCCTAAAAGAACTACATTCCAAGTTCCCATCCCGGTCGAGCATGAGGCGCACGGCTCCGAGTTGGACCATTACGAGGAGCAAGAAAGAGAGTGGAGGGCGAGGGAAGAAGCGAAGGTAGACGTAAAGGAGGAAATCAAAAGGGCAATGAAAGAAATGCAATGCACCCCAGACGTCGCCGGTTTAAGGTATGCAGAACTATGCATCCACCCAGACTTGAACCTGCCTGAAGGGTTCAAGATCCCGAAGTTTGATACCTTCGGAGGGGTGGGCAACCCCATGGCACACCTAAGAGCGTACTGCGACCAACTCGTAGGAGTTGGCAAAGATGAAGCGTTGCTGATGAGGTTGTTCAGCCGGAGCCTGTGCGGTGAGGCCCTGGAATGGTTCACATCACATGAGACTCGACAATGGCCCAGTTGGAGCACACTGGCTAAAGATTTCATTGACAGATTCGCATACAACGTCGAGATAGTCCCCGATCGGTACTCCTTGGAGAAGATGAAGCAGAAATCCACAGAGAGCTATCGAGAATTTGCGTACAGATGGAGGAAGGAGGCAGCAAGGGTGAGGCCTCCAATGACAGAAAAGAGATTGTAGAGGTGTTCGTACGGGTGCAGGAGCCCGAGTACTATGACAGGATCATCTTGTTAATCGGCGCCAAGTTCGCCGAAATAGTCAAAGTGGGTGAGACTATTGAAGATGGCCTGAGTCGGGGAAGATAGCCGAGTGTCTGCATCGCCTGGATCTTCCGGATTTGTGAGGAAGAAGAGAGAAGAGGTTGCCGCCATTTCATATGGGGGAAAGAAAATCTCTAGAAACTCACCGCGCCCCCAAGACCGCTCCAAACCTCCACCAAAGTCTCACCAAGCCTATCGCCCACAATCCCATCCCTCTAACAACTACAATTCTGCCCCCACTTATCAAGATCCCTATATTTTGTCGTATCAGAATCCACCCCAAATTCCCCAAAACTTTCCCTCCGCATATCCAAACTACCCCCAAGCTTATCAAGTCCCTCCTCATTACCAGAATGTCGCTCCCAGCTGCGCTAATGTACAGCCAAGCTATCGAGCATCGTCCCCCGCATATCAAATACAAACCCCAACATATCAAAGCCCCCATCCAAACTACCAAGCCCCAAGGCCAAACTATCAAACAAATCCCTACCCCAGAAACCAAGCTCCACGATCAAATATCCGCAGTTATCAACGAGTCCCTCCCCCTCAGCAGAGCGGGTATGATCCCCCTCGCCCCAGGTCAGAGAAGAAGCCCTCCAGGAGCTTCACCGCATTGGCTGAAAGTAATACCAAGTTGTACGAAAGGTTGTACTCGGCCGGATACATCCACCCTGTGGGGCCCAAGCCCGTGGATGTCAACTCCAGATTCTACAGACCTGAGCAGAGATGTGCTTATCATTCCAACAGTGTTGGACATGATACCGAAGATTGTATTAATCTCAAGCACAAGATCCAAGACTTGATCGACCAGGAAGTGGTCTCCCTTCAGCCTGCGGCGCCGAACGTCAACACCAATCCGTTGCCGAATCATGGGGGTGGAAACATCAACATGATAGAAACTGACGAAGATGAGCGCGAAACCAAGAGAATTACTCCTGTTGTTCAGGAAGACTTGGAAAGGGCTGTCGCTTCTTTAAGCGTCAGGGAAAAGGGAGAGTTCGTCATTCTAACACCAGCAAAGGCTGTTGCCTTGGTGCCCTCAAAGACTCTCGCCAAACCCAAATTTGTGATAGAAACGGTCGTGGCTCAAGGCATGACTAGATCGGGCAGATGCTACACTCCTGATGAGCTTGCTCTCGGAGGACCAAAGAAAGATCATGCCAAGAGACCGATCAGTGAAGCAGAAGCTGAGGAGTTCTGGAGGAGAATGCAGCCTAAAGATTACTCCATCGTCAAGCACTTGGAGAAGACTCCAGCCCAGATTTCTGTGTGGGCCCTGCTGATGAGCTCCTGGTCCCACAGACAGGCTTTGATGAAGCCCTGGATGACACGTATGTGCCCTCGGGTACAAGCAGCGACAATGTAGCTGCTATGATTCACCAGGTCATTCAGGGACACCGCATCAGTTTTTGCGATGATGAATTGCCGGCCGAAGGGAGGGCCCATAATAAAGCTTTACACATCGCCATGATATGTCGCGGAAAGGTCATCAATCGTGTTTTGGTAGATGACGGATCTGGTTTGAACATATGCCCCCTGTCTACATTGAAGCAGCTGAGGTTTGACCTCGGGAAGTTGGAGCAAAACCAGGTCCATGTGAGAGCATTCGATGGTGTGCAGAGGGACACTTTAGGAGCTGTGAACCTGACCATCCAACTGGGCCCCGCGGAGTTCGAGGCAAAGTTCCAGGTGTTGGATATCGACACCTGCTATAACCTCCTTTTGGGAAGGCCATTCATTCATATGGCTGGAGCCGTCCCCTCCACTCTCCACCAAGTGATGAAACTAGTATGGAACAATGAAGAACTAGTTATTCACGGGGAAAGGAGCCACTCAGGTAAGCAGGTGCCGATCTTGGACGAGACGCCGCAAAGTTCGGATTTCTACACGGTGGAGCTGGTAAATGCCACCGACAATGCCTTAGCCCCACAGACTCCCATGTCGGCCGTGTACAAAATGATCGCCACGGTAATGCTGCAGAGCGGATTCGAACCAGGTTCCGGATTAGGAAGGAATGCACAAGGGATCATTGAGCCAGTTCCGGTCCTTACTACAGGATCAAAGTATGGTTTGGGGTACATCCCCACAGATGATGATGTGAAGATGAAGTGGACAAATGATCAAAATTTGACCAAGCCGATCCCACATCTCTATCAATCCTTTCCAGTCCGGGAGCATGCCGAGCCTGAAGACAGCGAGGAAGGAATCTGTGACCTTTTCCAGGAGATTAACGCTATTATCGAAGAGGAGGTCGAGCCAGCTGGCATTCGTGATGCTGAACCAGGGGAGATGCTACAAAATTGGACATCCACGCCAATCTTGATGTCCCGAACTCTGGGGTAGAAAGGAGTTATTTTGTGCATATTAAAATCGGTGGTCGTCCGGAAGAGGCCCGAGACCCACCATTTCTGCATTGTTCTTGATTTTGAATTTTGGTGGAATATTTAAAAAAAAAAAAAAAAAAACATGGCCCTATGCCATGACCCAAATTCATATTTTGTTTAATTCAAATGAAAGCCTCCTTATTTTGACTTTGTTTATTTAATTGCTTGTTATATTCTACTTTCCTAATTTTGTCTGTTTGTGATTTCAGTAACGTAAGTTACAAACCTGCCAATATTATGTCATGTCATGAGCTAAATGAGCAAAATGAGGCAAATGACGATGAGGTTGACGACTACAACGAAGAATGTGGGGAACCAGACTATATTGCAGAAGAATTTCAGCAGTTCGAGAATCAACATAAACCGAATCTGAAGGAGACAGAAACAGTGAATTTGGGAGATTTGGAGTATGTTAAAGAGGTTAAGATCAGCACTCACCTGAATGAAACTCAGAAGGAAAGCCTGATTCATCTGCTTGCCGAATACGGGGATGTGTTTGTTTGGGAAGTCTGTGACATGCAAGGTTTGAGTACTGATGTCGTGTCTCATAAGCTACCTGTCAACCCAAATTTCGAGCCGGTGAAACAAAAGACGCGGAAATTCAAGCCTGAACTGAGCTTGAAGATCAAGGAAGAACTCACCAAACAGATAGAGTCTCGATTGGTAGAAGTAACGCAATACCCAACCTGGTTGGCCAATGTCGTTCCAGTCGCAAAGAAAGATGGAAAAATCAGGATATGTGTTGATTTCAGAGATCTCAACAAGGCTAGTCCGAAGGATAACTTTCCGTTGCCGAATATCCATATTTTGATCGACAACTGTGCCAAGCATGAGATGCAGTCATTTGTGGATTGTTATGCAGGGTATCATCAAATTTTGATGGATGAAGAAGACGCGGAAAAAACAGCATTCATTACGCCTTGGGGCGTATATCACTACAGGGTAATGCCGTTCGGTCTCAAGAACGCCGGTGCTACTTACATGAGAGCCATGACGACTATTTTCCACGACATGATTCACAAAGAGATTGAGGTGTACGTGGACGACGTCATAATCAAATCCCGCGAGAGTTCGGATCATCTGACACACCTGAGGAAATTCTTTGAACGCTTGCGACGGTACAATTTGAAGCTAAATCCCGCAAAATGTGCTTTCGGAGTCCCAGCTGGGAAGTTGTTGGGGTTTATAGTCAGCCGAAGAGGTATTGAGCTTGACCCCTCAAAGATCAAAGCAATTCAAGAGTTACCTCCGCCGAAGACGAGAAAAGAGGTGATGAGTTTCTTGGGGAGGTTAAACTATATCAGCCGGTTTATAGCGCAATCAACAGTGGTGTGTGAGCCTATTTTTAAGTTGCTGAAGAAAGACGCCCCGACTAAGTGGACTGAGGAGTGCCAGACTGCTTTTGACGCTATCAAGAGCTATCTATCCAACCCACCAGTGTTGGTTCCTCCACGGGAAGGGAGCCCTTTGTTGCTTTATTTGTCTGTCTCTGATAATGCCTTTGGATGTGTGCTTGGTCAACACGACGAGACAGGGAAGAAGGAAAAGGCTATCTACTATATAAGCAAGAAGTTTACTCCATACGAGTCTCGTTATACTTTGCTGGAGAGAACATGTTGTGCTCTGACGTGGCTTGCCCAGAAATTGAGACACTACTTGTCCTCATACACCACGTATCTCATTTCCAGAATGGATCCGTTAAAGTACATTTTCCAGAAAGCAATGCCGACTGGAAAGTTAGCTAAATGGCAAATGCTGTTAAGTGAGTTTGATATCGTGTACGTGACCCAGAAGGCAATAAAGGCACAAGCTTTGGCTGATCATCTCGCAGAAAATCCCGTTGACGAAGAATATGAACCTCTCAAGACATATTTTCACGATGAAGAAGTGTCATTCGTGGGTGAAGATATTTCTGAAGCATACCCGGGCTGGAGATTATTCTTTGACGGAGCGGCGAACCACCAAGGTAAAGGTGTTGGAGCGGTTCTAGTATCAGAATCTGGTCAACATCATCCTATGGCAGCTAAACTACGATTCAATTGCACAAATAACATGGCCGAATACGAAGCTTGTATTCTTGGTCTAAAAATGGCCATCGACATGAACGTCTACGAGCTATTGGTTATTGGAGATTCAGACCTCTTGATTCATCAGGTTCAAGGACAATGGGCCGTGAAAAACCCAAAAATCGTGCCTTACGTACAATACGTGCAGAATCTGTGTAAAAGGTTTCGGAAGATCGAATTCAGACATATTCCCAGAACGCAGAATGAATTAGCTGATGCTCTTGCCACCATCGCTTCAATGATCAAACATCCGGATACTGAGTACATCGACCCGCTGGATATAGATTTGAAAGAACATCCAGTCCATTGCTCACACGTGGAATCAGAACCAGACGGACTGCCGTGGTATTTTGACATAAGGAGGTACTTGGAGTCTGGGGCGTATCCAGAAGACGCTACGTCTAATCAGAAGAAGTCAATACGCCGTGTGGCTCTTAATTTCTTCCTAAATAGAGAAGTCCTGTATAGGAGGACTCCAGATTTGGGTCTTTTGAGATGCGTGGACGCTGCCGAAGCGGTGAGGCTTATTGAACAGATACATGCCGGGATTTGCGGCACACATATGAATGGGCTTACTTTGGCAAGGAAGGTTCTTCGAGCTGGTTATTTTTGGATGACTATGGAGAATGACTGTTGCAAGTTCGTGCAAAAATGCCACAAATGTCAAGTGCACGGTGATTTGATACGGGTGCCACCTAACGAACTTAATGCTATGAGTTCATCTTGGCCGTTTGTAGCTTGGGGAATGGATGTCATCGGTCCTATAGAGCCTGCCGCCTCCAACGGACACAGATTCATTCTGGTTGCCATTGATTATTTCACCAAGTGGGTGGAAGCTGCCTCTTACAAGTCGGTAACCAAGAAAGTGGTGGCTGATTTTGTCCGCAACAATCTGATATGCAGATTTGGAGTTCCAGAATCCATCATTACGGATAATGGCGCAAATCTCAATAGTCATCTAATGAAAGAGATATGTGGACAATTCAAGATCATTCATCGCACGTCAACTACTTATCGCCCTCAAATGAACGGAGCTGTAGAGGCTGCCAACAAGAACATCAAAAAGATTTTGCGGAAAATGATTGACAAACAGCGAGGTTGGCACGAAATGTTGCCATATGCTCTACTAGGTTATCGAACCACGGTCAGAACATCGACTGGGGCTACTCCATACTTGCTAGTATATGGAACGGAGGCAGTCGTACCTGTTGAAGTCGAAATACCGTCATTGAGAATCATCCAAGAAGCTGAGTTAAGTAATGTTGAGTGGGTTAGCAAACGAATTGATCAACTAGCTTTGATTGATGAGAAGAGAATGGTCGCTGTCTGCCATGGCCAGTTGTATAGACAAAGAATGACTCGCGCTTTTCACAAAAGAGTAAGAGCCAGAAGTTTCGAAGTTGGTCAGTTGGTTCTTAAGCGTATTTTTCCTCATCAAGACGAGTACAAAGGAAAGTTCGCACCAAACTGGCAAGGTCCCTACATGGTTCGTAAAGTACTATCCGGAGGTGCTTTGGTCCTGTCAGAGATGGATGGCACCGTATGGCCCAAGCCTATCAACTCAGATGCTGTCAAGAGATACTATACGTGAACTCCAGCTTTGCATTTTCCTATCATTTACTTGTGATCGTTCTATTTGCTTGTATTTGTTTCAATTTGAATTCTTATCCCTACTATAACGAACTACGTCTGACCTGAATTCTCGAGAATGAGATACGTAGGCGGCCTATGTCGGCTTCGGTCACCCCATTTACCCCCTTTAAGCATTTCATTAGGTCTGAACTACGTTCGACTTGAATTCTCAAAGAATGAGATACGTAGGCGGCCTTTGTCGGCCTCGGTCGGTTTCTTTGTAAAATTTTATCCTTATTAACCTTTAAGGGGAACTACGTTTGACCTGATTCCTGCCTCAACGGGATACGTAGGCGCCACAAGGGCTCGGTCATACCTCTCGTAGGTTCTATTTTCCCTTTTACAGTAGAACAGGGACATAATTTTTGAGAGGGACTCAAAAATTCTTCAGAAGGAACTTGCTCTTCAGTGGACCAGACTAAAGACATTTCGAGATTTGCAACTGGGACTGAATCTTTGAGAAGATCTCAAAAATTTCGCGATCTGTTCGGTCACAACCAAAAAAAAGCAGCAAGATAGTAAACTGAGACAGAAACCTTGAGGATAGCCTCAAAATTCCGTTATGGTCTTCCCTACAAGTCTAGGGTGCCTCTGAAACTCATCAGCAGGTTTAGATTCAAAAGAGCTCGTTAAGCCTGATATGACATGATTTGGCAGCGACCTTTTCAGTATACTATCTCGTAAAGATTTTCCATTTTTCTTGAAATTTTCCCCTTATATGTTGCATTTGTTTTGACATAAGATATTCCTTCTCGTCTACCAAGAGTCGGGAAATCAGGAAATCAACCGGAGATATCAAGACGCGGAGCAAACAGTTGAAGAAATCGACACAGATCAGTATGTTTGAAACTGACAATTTTTCTGTGGATGCAGGTTTATAGCTTTGCTTTGAGATCGACCGAATTCTCCGATGGATGAATACGGAAAACTCCCAAAGAGAGAAGGCTACCTCCGAAACTAGCAATTTTACTGAAAGTGGGAGGCTGTTCATCTCGTATGCGTTAGGATGCTTGGGAATGTGTTTGTTTATTTCGTGACATTCCCAAAAATATGAAATTTACGAAGAGCGTCGAGCCAGATCAGAGGCGAACCAACCGGGAATCTTAAGGAAGAGTTTACGATTTCCGTAGAGGGCGTTATTTGCGTCACATTATCAAGCAAGATAGTCATTGTCAACCAGGACAATGCATTACCCTAGAGGAGATAGTTGTTTCATTGTTATTATTGACCAAGGCGATATATTACCTTGAGATCGTCCTGCCGCTATCATCAACAGAGACGAGACGATATTTATTGCATGACGAGAAGATTTCATACCTCGTCAAATTTATACATCGCGAGAAGACTTTATGCCTCGCAAAATCATGCATCGCGGAGAATCATGCATTGCGAAAATCATGCATCGCGAGTCAATATTTATGCATGACGAGAAGATTCATACCTCGTCAAATTTATACATCGCGAGAAGACTTTTACCTCGCAAAATCATGCATCGCGGAGAATCATGCATTGCGAAAATCATGCATCGCGAGTCAATATTTATGCATGACGAGAAGATTTCATACCTCGTCAAATTTATACATCGCGAGAAGACTTTATGCCTCGCAAAATCATGCATCGCGGAGAATCATGCATTACGGAAATCATGCATCGCAAGTCAATATTTATGCATGACGAGAAGATTTCATACCTCGTCAAATGTATACATCGCAAGAGGGCCATTATATTCATACTGCCAAGAGGGCATTCACATTCATACTGCCAGGGCCATTCATATATACTGCCAAGAGGGCCATTCACGTTCATACTGCCAAGAGGGCCATTCATATTCATAGCCAAGAGGGCCATTCATATTCATACTGCCGAGAGGGCCATTCATATCAACTGCCAGAGGGTCCATTCATATTCATGCCAAGAAGACATTCATATTCATACTGCCAAGAGGGCCATTTATATTCATACTGCCAAGAGGGCCATTCATATTCATACTGCCAGAGGGCCATTCATATTCATACTGCCAAGAGGGCCATTCATTCATACTGCCAAGAGGGCCATTCACGTTCATACTGCCAAGAGGGCCATTCATATTCATAAAGCCAAGAGGGCCATTCATATTAAACTGCCGAGAGGGCCATTCATATCAACTGCCAAGAGGGCCATTCATATTCAACTGCCAAGAGGGCCATTCATATTCAAACTGCCAAGAGGGACATTCATATTCATACTGCCAAGAGGCCGTCATATTCAACCTTCAAGAAGGCATCGAAGAGGGAGACCATTACATCATCATTTATTTATTTATTTATGTTGCATCAAATGAGGAGTATATTGAAGATTTTATTTGCAAAACACAAGGCATAAGCTTTATTTGCTGGACGTCAGACCGATCGAGTCGACGTCGAATATTGAGGAGAACAAGAAGTGTCGACATGTAAAAGACACTGTCCCATTCTAATTGCATTTTTAAGCTGACGAGTTTTATTCAGTCTTTGTCGAGAGCATCCAAAAATGAACTCCAAAACCACAGGTGCGGACGTCATCACAAAGGATGCAGCACAACGTGGAACTTTTTCTTAGCAGCGAACTGGGACACAGTCCAAAGAGGAATGTCAAACTTGTAGGACGCGAGCAGAGGAGCGACTTCCACCACAATCGAACCACCCTCTCGAGGCACGCGGGTCTTCTTTAGTTCTATCAGTTTCAGTCTCGCATCCGAAAGTTTCGATTTATCGGAAGCAAGTTCCAATCTGAGTGACAATGCGCCAAGAGCTTTGGAAATTATGCCCGTGTAAGTTCTTAATTATGGGTGTGAAGCGCGCCACATTCATGACTAAGAGGTTACAAGCCTCCTTTTCATACTCGTTTAACTTGTCATTTGCCCCAAAACCGAAGGTTATCTAGCATAATAAATTTCCTTTTCCATCGATCGAGTCGAACTACACACAGCCTGATTCCGAAGGCTTAAGGATGTGTAGGCGGATTTCGTGTCGAAAACTCGGCTGTATTCCAACATTCGCTCTCGAATTTTATTCTCGAGCATTTCGATACCTTCATAATTCGGTATCAAGATGGCTTTTGTTTCTTTCAAAATCATGCGGTAAATCAAGCTTATCGAACTACAAGTGGCCTGAATTTTCATATAGCCTGAGATATGTAGGAGACCCGTTTTCAAGGGTTCGGCATAATTCCTAAACTCTTTGTCAATTCCTTCTTTTAAAATGAATGGGGTTGGTCAAAATTGGTTTGGTCAATTTCATTTTCCTCGAGTTTCTTGCATCAACCCAAGTAAAATGAGGGACAGCTGTTGACACCCAATTTTTGACCCGCGTCGGTATAAATTAATTAGCGAGCTTCCTAAGTTTTCCAAATTACTTAAGTTAAGTAGTTTTATAAATCTTGCGAAAATTAAAAAAAAAAAATAAAAAAAATATAATATATATATATATAATACATGAATTTTATGTTACTTCGAATCCGTGTTAACATAATTTTCGACAATATATTTTCTACATAATTATGTATATAATTAGTATATCTTATGATTATTCAAAAACCATCAAATATACATTTAAATGTTTTGTTAAACTAGTTTGATTTAAGTTATAATTATACTTTTGAATCACTTTTATTACTAAATAAATAATGCTCGTTAATAAATTTATATCGAACTCGTTGTGTCTTAAATCAATTGGCTATTTATTAATTTGAACTCATTTTACTTTTTAATTTGGAAGAACCAAATTTGGGCCCCTCCACTTTTGTTCTTATTAGCCCCCATCTACCCCCTTTAATTTAACCCCAGGCCCACTCCTTTTCTAGCCTAAAAAAATCCTTCAACCAATTAAGTCCAGCCAAACCCACTTTCCCCTCTCTTCCTCCTTAAGTCCCCCAGAAACCCAGAAAAAAGAAAATAGCCCCATAACGGAAAACCACCCGCGTCTCCCTCACGTTCTCTCCCCTCGCGTCTCTCCCCGCGCTCTCTCCCTCTCTCTCCTCCTCTCTTTCCCTTCCCAGACGCGAAACCCCAGCAAGGAACAGAACTCACGTGTTCCCCAGAAAACGAAACCGACCAAAATTCCCTTCCCCCCCAAACGCCCACGCAACCCTGATCCCCACGCGACCTTTCCCACGCCAAGCCCTCCCCTCGAAAACCCTCATCGTTTTTCCTATTTAAACCCCTGTTCTAGCAGCAACAAGGGGGGTTGGGAATTTTCGGAGTCGAAAATCGTTAGAAATTTGGAGAGATTTTGAAGGTTGAGAAATCGTTGGCTGGAGTTTTTTTTTTTTTTCTTCCTATTGTCACTTAAACTAAAGAAGCTACCGAGGGTTTGGGATTTTGGGTTGAAATTTTTTTTGAGATTTAAAATTCCTTTCGCCTCACTGTTGGATTCCGAAGAACAGAGGGAACGGATAAAATCTAGATAAACATTCTGTTGCGTCGTGGTGTGCTCGACTGCGGATTCTTGTTGAAACGTCCAGTCGTGGTTCGCGTGTGGAAGTCGTCGTCTGCTGCTCGCCGCTGTTCCGGTCGCTGCTCTCGAAAAGGTAACCTTCTCCTGTCTCTTACTACCCCTCGTTTCTTCCGTTTCGAAGTAGCCTCTTTTGTCGCTTTGGCACTATGTGAGTTGCTGCTCATAATCTTTTTTTTTTTTTTTTTTTTTTTTCCTGACTTGTTTGGATCAACATCTGTTAAAAATTCGACTGTGAGCATGCAAAGCCTGTTGATGTGAATATAGGCTGTCTATTTGTTGGTTTTGGTTCGAGTCTGTGAAGTATCATGTATTATAGTTCTGTTTCGTTATGTTGTTCGTCTTATGTCGCTTTCTATTGTTACGAGTTTGTCATGGCGTAGACCTTATTGTGTTGGTTTTGACTTCGTTCCGTTTTGGAGCCATCGTTTGAACGATTGCTGGCCTGTTTCGAAGCTTCTATCTTGTTTAGGTTGGAAATTCTCCATGGTACAATAATGTCTAAGGGGGTTTGCTGAACATGAATGAGTTTTCCTCTTCCCCTAAGTAGTTTATGAGGATAAAGCATGAGTTTCCTTGTTTCTAGCATACTTTAGTTACAAATAATTATGTGTTGTTGCTACCTTTGGCATAATGAAGCCACCTCTTTAAGCTTTGATTCCGTGTTGCCTATAGCTATTCTTTGGGTTTGCTGTAGTTTTAAATGCTTATGTATGTCTAAAATTTAAGGAATCCGTTCTTGCCTAATGTTTGCTTCATTGAGGATCTTGTTTTAATGATAATTTTAGTGGTTGTTGTTAATCCTTTTTCTTTGTCTTTTTTTTTACATGTGACATCGATTCGAGTCCATTTCGGACCCCACTCCCACATTTCTCCGAGTTGAAAGATCCTTGAGTCAGCCCTTTCCAGTCTAGGAGGTCTTAAGACCCATTTACAGTTCGAAATACGGCACTGGAGAGCTGCTGGAAGTGGCAGATTGCAGGCATTTGGCTGCATTTTGTTTTGAAGTTGTGTATCTGATTTATACATAATATATACACTGTGATACAGGTCAAAAATCTACAGGAGGCCTAAACTCAAAAACTGAGTTGACTACAGGGAAATTACACTCTTGAAAAGGGGTTTTCAACTTCCGAAAGTTGAGAAACAGGCAGATATACATCCTGTATACACAGATATACAAGAACGATATACTATATATATGCTTAAAAAATATGATTGGCGGGGGAACAAACAGGGACGCTTGTTTTAATCAAAATTTGGGATTAGGAAATAATGCGGACGTAGGGTGTAGCCCGTATACATTAGTATACATTATCGGGCGACGCTATACACTTGTTAAGTAAGTTTTAAAAAAATGATACAGGTACAAATACGAAGGTCAATACAGGGAAAAGTAGCGGAAAATATATATTCAAACAGGTACAAGGCTCAAGAGGTCCAAACGGGTCAAATATATGCTGTATACAGCAAGTACACATTTGTGTATATCCTTTATGATTCTTTTTCAGGATTGGGTCGGGGCCCTTTAGCAATTTTTTAACAGGCCCAAGCGGCCGGAATGTTTTTGCAGGATTTTTAATTTGTTGAAAGGGCCCAAGTCCACATTTGAAATTAGATAGGACAGGTGGGCTAAAGCCCAATGGAATGAATTTGGGAAATGAGGCCAAGTTCAATTTTTTTTTATCTTTCTCCTTTTTATCTATTATTTGCTTGAATTAACTAATGTGTGGTAGAATTTTAATAATCCCCAAAGGGTAGCCAATCTTCATTCTTTTAAAATTTACCACTTTATCTGTTTATTTTTGTTTCAATTTATCACCATTTTCTTTAAGTTTCTCCTTTAAATGCTTTTCTTGTAGAAGTAGTAAGAAACAAAAACTTTAAAAAATTAAATAGTATATCAAAACAATTTTTTTTTACTAAGTTAAAAAATTAAAAAAAAAAAAAAAAAAGTATATTAAAGTCATCTCAGTCAAATCGCCGGTCAACTGCAAGTTAGCGGGCATCTCGAGGGCCTAATACCTTCTCGGGATGTACATTGAACTTCGAACCCTTTTCGATCGATTTTGCCTGTTTTTAAATCTTTTGAAATTTTTCTTGATTTTATCAAAAATCAAGTGGCGACTCCGTAATTTGGAAAGTTGATTTTTCTTAAATAATAAGATTAATTGATTTTTTGAAACTTAGTCAATTTCTCTCATTTTTAAACAAAGGATGGTATTTTTTTTAATAAAACAGTGTCCACCTATTAAAATTCATAATGATATTGGGGTAAAGGTTTTTCTAGGTCAGATGAGGGTGATTTGAATTTCTTTACAAAATATCCATTATGCATCACTTTGAAAGATCGTGAGATGTATAACGAAGGTCATGGAATTGTTATTACTGATAGAATAAATTCTGATGTTAGATTATCACAGACTAACATTGATTTATACTCCAACAATTCTATCCGTTTGATCGGAATGAATTTAGATGGAGTTGTCAATGATAATAGTGAAATAGATAATGATGTAATGTGACCATTCCAACCTATTTGTAGTTGATAATCAGATTTATAATAATAGAGAAACACTTAAGGAGGTTATGAGGCATGTTGGACTTGTGGAAAAGTTCAGTTTTCGTGTTGCGCGTTGTAATGCTTCTAAGCAAGTGTACACAACTTTTTTAATTTATATTTTTTTATTTGATTTGTTTCACTGTATATAATTGTAATGTATATTTTCTTAATTTTAAAACAGTTATCACCTGAATTGTATTTCTAAAACTTGTTCTTGGATGATGAGGGCATCTAGTTTGAATAAATCAAATTTATTCAAGTTAGGAAGTATATTGCTCAGCACACTTGTTCTGTTAGAGAAAGAGTGTATGTCAGACGTCAGGGGATAACTGACGTTGTAGCTGTCTTGATAATGGAAAAGTATATTGATCCATCTACGGTATATACTCCAAAGGATATAGCTGTTGATATGTTGAAATTGCATGGCGTTTCGTTGACGAACATACGGGCATGGAGAGCTAAAGAAAAAGCAATAAAGTTGGTGCGCGGAGATCTAGCAGAGTCATATGCAAGATTACCTGGTAATTTCGATATAAAAATGAATTTAAAAATTACCTAATGAATTGAACTGTTCTGTTTCTTGTATTCTTTATGTATAAAATATGTATACTTTTGGTATGAATTGGACTGTTCTGTTTTAGGTTATTTTTACATTTTGAAGCAAAAAATATTCAGGATCCGTTTTGAAAATAAAAAGGAAAGAAGGTGATAAATTTTTATACGCATTTGTTGCGTTAGAAGCTTGTATTAGAGGTTGGAAATATTGTAGGCCAATTGTAGTTGTTGATGGAGCGGGATTAAAATGTTCATATGATGGTACAATGTTAACTGCCAGCACAATGGATCCGGGAGGTAAATTTTTATCCTATTTAATTTTCTGATTATAAAATATAATAAAATATGTTATAAATTGTATTTTTAATTGGTGTGATATTTTTTAAAAAACTTGAGCAGGTCATATACTTTCGTTGGCGTATGCGATAGTAGATTCCAAAAATGATGCTTCATGGACTTGGTTCTTTGAACAGTTTAAGAAAGCATATGGAGTTAGACAAAACATGTGTTTTATGTCGGATCGACACGAAAGCATATGGAAAGGGACTGCTACTGTATATCCTGAATCAGAGCATTATGCATGCATATGACATCTGTCAGTCAATGTGTTGAAGAATTTCAATAGAAATACTGAAGATTTGAAGATTTTATTTTTTACATTGGCAAAAGCTTATACAAACAACAGTTTGAGACAATTATGGGAAGAATAGACCAGATAGATACCCACATACGATCATACTTGTTTGATATTGGTTATAGCAAATGGTCAAGAGCTTACTCGAATTGTAAGCGCACATGGACCATGACTTCAAACATCGCGGAGTCATTGAATAATGTTAACAGGTTAGCAAGGAGGTTACCGGTAATTTCACTTCTTGAATTTATGAGGGTAACAATTCAGAGGTGGATTCACAAGCACAATGAGGAGGCTGATAAGACAACATCTGATCTGACAAAAAAATATGATATTTATCTACAGAAAAGTATTGCGTTGTCTTGCAATATGAGGGTATGTGTTTCACTGTATTGTATTTTACTTCCCAATATTTAGTGGCATGTATAACAAAAAAATTACATTTTTACTTTTAAATAGGTGATACCTTCAACTGTTGATCTGCATGCTGTAGCCGAAGGAGCAAAGAAGTACATAGTAAACTTGAACACAAGGATGTGTAGTTGCGGGAGATTTCAACATTATGAGATACCATGTGGTCATGCAATTGCAGTTCTCAGATACAGGCAATTACATAAAGCAGATTTCTGTTCTGCTTTTTATAGCCTCAAGAATTTCAGAGATGCTTATGCCATTTCTGTCGAGCCTATCCCATGCGAGAGTACATGTGATATACCAAGTTATATTTCAGAGCCTAAAATGATGCCACCCGGTCCAAAAAGATCATCGGAAAGACCCAAATTTGAACACTGGAAGGGGTTTGCTGATGTGAAATTCAAGAGGACAAAAATCACATGCAGTAGATGCCATCAAGTTGGACACAATAGAAAGACATGTTCAAATTATTCTGTGCAAAAATAATGATTTTTTACTGTAACATCTGTATTTTTGAATATTTTAATTGTTAGACACATGTTTTGTTTTATTGATTGTAGTTGTTATTATTGACATTTATAAATCTTGTTTTCGTAAAAAATTCCCAAATCAAACAAACAATACAACATAATTTTTTGAAATGTTAAATACAATATCAATGTTCACATATTATTCATACAAAAGTAATATATATTGTATAATCAATGTGAAATTTATACAAAAAGTCTGATACATTTAATAAAGAATAAAAAAATTTTGAAGCATAGTATTTTTCATACAATGTTCATACAGTATACATACAATGTTCATATATATAACATTTATTTCTGTTTTGTATATGAAAGTATAATATAGCATTCATAAGTCATATAATATTCATACAGTATTCATACAAATAAAAATTTATTGCATATTGAATGAGTAATTTATACAAAAGTCATACACATTTACTAAGGTATAATTATACATTGAATCATATTGTCATATTGTCATTTATATAATAATGTTTGTTTATGTTATACATATCAAAGTATAATATGGCATTCATAATTCATACAATTTTCATACAGTATTCATAAAAAAAAAAAAATATTGCATATTGAAAGTGAAATTTATACAAAGATCATACACATTTAATAAAGTATAAATATATGGTGAAGCATACTGCCATTTATACAATGTTCATAAAATATAGTATATATATAACATTTGTTTCTGTTCTACATATCAAATTATAATATGATATTCATAATTCATATAATGTTTATACATTATTCATACAGTGTTTCTTTATATTGCATGTTGCGTTCAAAATTTATACAAAAGTGAGACACATTTAATAAGTGCTAATATTCATTGATAATTTATATAAAATAATCAGTATTAATAATAAAGCACTGAGAAATAACATAAATAGTTAAAAAGTTAAAAAAACATGTCATTCAAAAAAATGTACAGGGTGCAATGAAGATTTCTAATTCCTATTACGAAATTTCGGAGTAGGATAATTGGTGGTGTCCATAACTTGTTCTTTAGGAGTTCGAGGTCCACCCTTCTTGCTAGCAACTGTTCCCGTAACTTCACTTTCACTTATTGCGCCCTCATCATTCTTTGATTTTGCATAATGCCAAAATAGTGTAGCATACCTCTGACGATGATATTTTGAATAGATATCAATATCAGATATATCAAAAATACCATTGCTCATGTACTCGGCAAACAGAGATGTGTATAGACCACAATCACTGTAAAAAAAATTGAAATTAGAAAAAATTTATAATGACTATAAACCGATGTAATTTAAGATGAAGAAAATATAATATAACAAATATACATACTTGGAACAGTCTTCTTGTTGAGGAACATCTGTCACATGCTTGATACTGAGAGGTTCGGAATGAGACTTCTGTTGATAATCAGGGAGATTATTCGCATACAAATCAAGCCTTTTGCCATAAAACTATGTGCTCGTCAGAAATAATGGAATCATGGTTGCAAGTTTATCAACACTTCTTTAACTTTTCTGGTGTGAACGAATCCTCCCATCATCGAATCATATACATGTAGACATCTACGTTTGATCCGAATACAACAAGGAACCAATGGAATTTGTCGCTGATGTTGACGGGATGATTACTTCGTCAACCCTATCCCAAGAATGTTAGCAAGCAGCTTAAATCTCTAATGCACTGTCCAACATCATGGTCCGGGGAAATGCATCTCATGTCACATTCTGACTGTCTCACTGTTTCTCAATGTTATCAATCCACGCCATAAACCAACAATCAACAGTACTGTAAGAAGTGACTGTCTGAGAGTATTTTGCCTTCTTTCGGAGATAATACATAATTGCATTAATATGTTGTTACAAAAAAAAAAAAAAAAAACACAGTTAATACCTCATACACAAATTATACATTACAAATACATCCACATGTTTCATACACAATTCACACATAATTCATACAAAACAATAATCATATGTACATCACTGCACACCCAAATCAGACAAAACTTTATTCAATTGTTATAAAATATTTATTCAAAATATTGAGTAAAATTATGTCTTATCCCGTCCTCCCAAGGTCTGCCCGGTTGACTCATTATGTGGAAAAAATCCTTTTCTGCGATTTTGACAAAGCCAAAGTCCATTTGAGGATAAAATGTATTTTTAACCTTGGAATATGCTGCTTTCCTGTATATATTTAAATAAATATTATATAAATTGTGAATTTGTGAAATGAAATAAAATAATTTTGTTTATCGGCATTTATACCTGCCACGCCTGCTTGACACATCTCTGAAAATCCATTTATTGAACTCCTCAATCATGTCATCTGGAATATCAAATCCATTGTGAATTTGGAATGGATGTTTGATTGGAAAGAATATAGGTACTCTATTTGAACTGCTTTCCCCTTCCGACATTCTGATATAAGGTGAAGATTCGTATTTCACGAAATTCTTATGTCTTGTTTGCACATTTAGAGTCGTGATAGCATTAAGAATTGGATCAAGTGCGATGATTTGTGTTATAGTAAAATCAGGATAATCGTTCAATGTTGGTGATTTTGACATTGACGTTCTAGGTACGTCAACGTTGAAAGAACCATCAATTGACTTTTGAGCTTCATGTACATAAAAAATAAATCGTTATGTAAAAATAATTTTTTAAATTAAGATATATTTGATAATAATGAATATATCGTACAGTTGTGTTTGACATTTGGACGTGTTCTTCAAGTGAAACAGTATGCATAGTTGTTGGACCTTTATCAGATTGTGCAGCATGTTGATTGGCGTTGTCCTGATAATAATTTTCAGATAATATGAATATTTTCAGATATTAATGTATTCTGATTTTTTTGTATGAAATAAATTAACAGATTTCAAATCAAAAAAACTTGTATACATGTTTAATACATCATTTATTCATTAATCATACATATTTTAAAAAATAATTTCATACATGATTAATACAAACATTATACATAATTCATACATATATAATAATACCCATTTCATACATAATAGATACAATATATATACAAAAATTCACATATATATATATGTGATTTTATGTTGTTAATTTAAAAGTGAAATAGTGATCATAAATAAATAAACAATTAGTATAAAAACATCAGTTCATACAGTTACCAAACAATATTCATACACAGAATATACATATATTTATACCTCTGATTGTTCTTCTGGTATTTGTTCGCCTCTTGACAATCTAATCTCTTGAATTATCAGTTTGGTCGATTTATCGACGTAACTCTTGATATCAGCCATGTGCTTGTCAACCTTATCATTGTACAAAAAAAAATTAAAAAAATAAAATAAAATGTAAAGTAATTATATTATTTCTTTAAAAATATATTGGAACTTACAGTGACTTTGAGTTCTTTCAACTCTGTCTTAACCTGTTAATTAAAAATAATAAGTTTTTGATATGTATATTGTAATTTTAAAAAATTGTTTTAATTTTAAATTTGTATTTGTACCTCCGCAATCTCAGCTTTCAAGGCTTCAAATTTCTGTTCACCATCAACGCCATGATTTTTCGACGATCTGTGATCTTTTGAATCATGGTGACTGCTGGACTGATTTAAAATGGTGTCGTCCATGAGATTTAACTCTTCTTCAGAAAAATCCATATTTCTGAATTTATGTTGCAACAAATAAAAAATTTAGAATGTATATTAATTTATAATGACTCTAATAACATTCAATGAAAAATACCTGATTGCCATGTGTTCTGAAAATTGTTTTCTTCAAATCGTCAAAAAAAATGACGTCATTAGGTGTCTTCCAGTTTAGGATTCGCGGTGTGCGATTTGAAGCACGTATAACAATTGTGTTGTCAAATGGATGACAACACTCGTAAAACCATATCTGCAATGCTATGTGGAACTGGCAGAATTTAAATGACGATGAATTTTTTAAAAAATTTTGACTGCATGCTTTGAGTGTTAAATTAAAACACTCATTCGCCCAAGAAAATGTGGCATACTGTCCAGATTCAACTAAATCAAAATACAATTTTGGAATTGTTATTTTTGAAGGGTCTGATGCAGTCAGAAAAGAAGAAATAAAATACAAGATCCCAATTTTTAAACGGTCATCTTCTTTCCAAAAGTTTTTCAATTTAAACTTATAATAAAAATTTGACTTGGGTACTTTATCAAAATCCCCAAAATTTTCAGCAATAAGTCTGTTTGGAACAGATGGGTCAGATACAAAATCAGAAATAGGTCCACATTTTAGACCGATTATAGCAACAAACTCTTTTAACCCAAAATGTAACTCTTTACCATTTACATTTATAACAAACATGTCATCCCTAACATTTTCAGTTTCAAGATGAAATATATGTCGTAACAACTGACATTGATTTTATGTTATGCAAATTATAAAAAAATCAAACGTGTTTCTTGTAAGATTGTTGAAACTTGTCTTGACCTAGAAAGGTCAACAGATCCGCAAACACATTCATGTTAATACATGAAGACAAATGTGTTTGTGTCTTCTTCTCCTAAAAAAATATTAAAATTAAATTAATACGTTTATCATACTATACAATGTCATATACAATCATATATACACTGTTATATTGAATGGACATTCAATTCAACTCATACATAAATCATACAAAAAATGTACATCAGTTCATACACAATGTATACAAAATTAATACATATTTGATTTTTAAAGAAAAATAATTTATGACTTTCAAACTATAAATTACTACTGAAGCAGTATCAATACATTAATTCATATATCAAAAATCAAAGCATACAACTATTTAGTTTTAATATGTATGATAATAGTCAAAAATATACAACATACAAACATTGATACATTATTCATACACTGATATTGTAATAAATAATATAGCATTTCATACACATATCATACAAACTTAGTACATTAATTCATACACTCTTATAATAAAAATATATTAATTATTTCATACACAAATGATACAACAAAAATCATGTACTATACTACTGACAAATAAAATCAAAATTAAACACACTTAAACAGATTATTTTAATTTAAATTTCAAAAAAATCTTTTACTAACCTTAACAATTTTTTTTGGTTTATTTGTGGCTTGTATCTCTGACCTACCAATTTCAGTGCCTCTTCATTTTTTGATTTTGAATTTATTAATTCATCAGCAAAATCAGACTCAGAATCTGATGAGGATTGAATTTCTTTTCCTTTTCTCTTCTTCCCTCTTTCCTTTGCCTCTTTCTCAGATTCAGAGGAGGTTTGTTTTTCTTTTCCTTTTCTCTTCTTCCCTCTTTCCTTTGCCTATTTGTTTATTTGTTTTGAGTTTGTGACAAAATGTTGAAAGAGGGAGCATGAAAGTCCTCAGATCTTGACTCATCGTTCAATCTTCACTTTTACGTGGGGTTTCACTATCTTTCTTCGACATTGTACACAATCTAAGTGTGGATGTTTGATTTTGGGGATGGACTGATATGTGAGTGATAATGTGGTAGATTTGGAAAAAAATCAAGGATTTTGGGAAAGATGAGTTTTTAGGCGTGTGGGTGAAGATGGTGATGTTTTAGGCGTGTGGGGGTTGAGTGTAATGGAAAAAGATTGTCTTTGTATTGGTTTAGATGGGGATGGGTAGTTATTGGATAAGTGTAAAATAAGGTGTAATCAAATCCCTATTATTTAGTAATTGTCTTTAAAAAGGTAACTATATAATGTTTAATTTAATTAATAATAATTTGTTTTATTTTAAATTGTTAAAACTTTAAAAGGTAATTTAAAAGGTAACTGTATCAGTAAAAAATTAAAGAGTTTGGTTTTAAAAAGGTAATTGAAAAAATTAATGTAATTAAATAATTTGATTTTAAAAAGGTAACTGAAAAAATAAAGGTAATTATTTAAATAAATTAATTATTATTTAAATAATTAATTATAATTTTTTTTTAATATATTTTTTCTTGATATGCTATAATTCGATAATAATATACTATAAGTAGTTTATTTTTAAAAAGTATGTTTATAACTTGATATATATCATCTTAAATGTGTGTGGAGTGTTATTTTTATTTTTTTTAAATAAGTTATAATCTAAATATGGGAAACTTACATAGGTATACCATAATAAGAAAATATTTACCATTTATAACAATAATATTTATTTTTTCACTTGATCACTTTTAGTTTATTTATAATACAAGTTTAATTTATATTATAAATAATAATTTTTTATTACATATAATACAAATTTTAATGCATTTAGCACACATTTTAATACACTTATAAATACAATGTGTCAAATTTTTAACAAACAAACATAATATATTTTAAAAAACAATTATAATTCATATATAATTCATATATATTACATACATAATTCACTTTTAATACATATTGTAGATTTAACATAGTATTGCTATAAATGATAATAAATAAAAAATATTGCTAAAATCAATAATTATTTATTAAAATATACCAATTCATATAATTTTTCCTTTAAATATCATGCCATCAAATTCCTTTAATTTTCTACCTAATATAGAGAGAGATGCCTAAATTAAAGCCTCACTAAAAGAGCGATGGTGAACTGGAAATAGAAAGAGGAGGAAGAGTCAATCAAATGGGTCAATGTTATATTTTAACGGGTCAGGTCAACTGGCTTGATAAACAAATGGTTTAAACGATATTTTTTATTTTTTAAGATTTTGATCTTTTTATATAAACAATTTATATTAGTAAATTTTAATTAAATAAATAATTTAATAAATTAAATGACTTTCTAATAAAAATGACTAGTTGAGTAATTTTTGAGATAAAAATTATAATTGAGTAAGTTTTTGAAAAAGAAAATATAATTAAGTGACTTTCTAAAGAAGAACGCGAGATTAAGTCTTTGATTTATTCGTAGAAAGGTCAGAGAGATCAAAGAATTTGAAAAGGAACGGCAACCAAATACACTATTAACCAAACAGGGAATTAACCATCCTTTTCCCTCTAACTTCTATGGGATGGGGAGGTAAGTCCAGCAAGAGAGAAAAGAGGCATCAAACCCTTCGTTATCTGATCCTTCCACTAAGAACCTCTCTGGTCTAAACTCCAAGAGATCCTCCCACACCTTTGGGTCTAGACCCATCTCTGCAACCATGAAATTGATGGTGACATCCTTCAGGATGATGTAGCCGTTTAGTTCTACTTCCTCCGTCACCGTGTGTGGGAACAGAACGTGACTGGGTGGGTGTCGCCTAAGACCTTCTAATATAACCGCTTTCAAGTAGGGCATTTTCTGAAAATCTTCCTCCTTCACCACCACTTCATCTGTACTCAACTTTCTCTGTTTTTCTCCCACTACACTCGCAATTTCACGATATAATTTCTCCTGAATGGAAGGTTTTTTGACCAAGTTGGCCATAATCCACTGTAAGGCAGTGGACGTCGTATCAGTTCCGGAGCTTAGGAATTCACGGCAGAGGGTTACGATTTCTCCAACATTGAGTTTCCTGTTCTCCTCCGGCAACTCCAAATTCAACAGAGTATCCACATAAGCCACCACAAATTCATGACTCTGCTCAGTATTTTGTTCTTTGTTCCTTCTTCGTGCTTCAATCAAAGGAATGATGATACTCTCTTGCTCTCGTCGTAGTTCAACTAGTTCCTTCCAGCGATTCCTAAATATTATTTTCCCAAATCCAGAAAAGAAATTGAGTATATAGAATCGTCGGTAATTCACGATATACTTACGCTGTATATTTTGTATATCTTTGATTTGAGATTCCTCAAGCTTATCCCCAAAACACATAAATACAAGTAGACAGAACATAGCATACTGAAAATGATCAATTAACTTCACAGAATCGACTTGGGCATGACGGAGGTGTTGAAGCAGGATACCCAGTACCCACGATCTGGCTTTGGAATAGGACTTGATCCGAGAAGGATTGAGCATTTCTGAAGTCAAGTTTCTACGGAGGAGACGCCATATAGGGCCATACGGGGCGGAGCTGATGCTACGCTGGTTACTACTGAGGATAGCATGGGTGGGTAGAGCCTTTCGTCGGTCGGAGAAAACAGCACCTTGCTGGACTAAAGCTTGGTAGGCTAAGGAGTGGCTAGATACGTATATGTTGGGACGAGACCCGATATTGATGGTGAGCAGAGGACCATACTTAGCCTTGAGGTCACGGAGTATGGATTCAAAGTTGATGAAGATCTTTACCGCCCATAGTAAGCCACCGATCACCGGAAAACTGTAGGGTCCTGGCGGGAGTTTCTTCTTAGAATTGGAATTAGTAGTATTAATTAGAAATTTCAACAAAAAAGCGATACACAGAGTAACAACAATGATAAACAAGCTTTCCATTATTGTAATCCAAATTCTAATCAAATTGAAATTTCTATCAAAAGGATGATGTCTTTTTCATTTTCAGTGTTGTGTTTATAGAGCAACCAAAGTGTGATTATCAAAATATTATCTATTTGAATTTTTTATGTGTGATTTGCACGTTGTAAGCAACTCCATACGCCACAGTGCACTGTACAAACTGGACAGCAGGAACCGCGAAGGAAGGAGAAAGAACGTGAAACGAAATAAGATCAAGATTTAACACTAACTTTCTATTTCAAAAAAAAATAATTATTATTTAGATTATAAATTTTAAAAGCTTTTATTTCTTCCGTTCTTTTTATTCTTCCTCAAGCTGAAGCTGGATGATTAAAAATTACCATATGCAATGGATCTATAAGAATTCACCTATCACAATAATAATAATAATAAAAATTGACTTGAATGATCCTATATTAAAAGCTAAATTAGTTAAAAGGGTATGGATCATAATTATTAGGGATAATTGTATATAATAGCAAATTAATAATCTAAAATAAATATAGTAGCTAGGGTTTGATTTAATTGTGCTCCATAGCAAACGTTTGCAAAAAATTGTCAAGCGCCTCTCTCCCAAATATCTCACTCGCCACTCTCCTCCAATCTCTCGCTCGCTTCCTCACTTTTTATACAAACACAAGTGTATAAAAATTGTTTCTAATTGTATAAAGCAGAGAAAATTGTATAAATACATATATTTTTGTTCCCCTCTCTCCCCTCTTCCAGATCTCGCTCGCCACCCTCGCCTTTCTCACTTATACAAACAAAAGCGAAATGTATAAATTGTGTTTCTGTTTGTATAAAGCGTGAGAAAATTGTATATACACATGCAAGTACATATATTTTCGTCCTATACACTTATAATTATATAATAAAAATACTCCTCTGCCCAATTTCTTTTGCCTTTTTCTTTTTCTCGTTTTATACAAATTTCAAACTGTATCTAATTTCTCTCTTTCTCGTTTTATATAATTCGATTCAATTGTATATTCCCTGCCAAGTCTCTTTTGTCTCTCTCTTTCTCATTTTATACAAATTCAAATTGTATATAATCGTTCTATACACTTATAATCATACAATTCGTTTTATACACTTCGTTTTTATACAAGTCTCTGCCCAAGTGTTTTTCTCTTTCTCGTTTTATACACTTCGTTTTATACAATTCGCTTCAACTGTATATGTATAGCGAATTATACAGTTTCTATGTTTGTTATGGAGCGCAATTAAGCAAACTTTGCTATAACATACAAATATGAATTTTTTATTTGCTATATGTGAAAGTTGCCCTAATTATTATGGCGAGCCTGCATGACCTATGATCTTTTATACTAATATATTTTTTTCAGTAGTAATTCTAGATACTCTTGTATAATTTAATGAGAAAATGATCAAATGCCCTTCTAACCTATATTTAAATTCTCAATTACACACTTATATTTTATAAGTGTCTTATAACCCCCTTATATTATTTTAAAGCGAAATAAATGCACCCCTAAGTGCTGACATGGCAGAGAGTGTGTTCACTCTCTTAAAGACAAGTGAGAGACAAAGCACATATCAAAAAATTATTTAAAAAATATTTTATATTTTTGTTAAATATCATTTTTCAACTTTTATCTTTAAGTTTATTTTCTTTACTTTTTTCATTTCTTTTTCCTCCTCTCTGTCTCATCATTCAACACCCTCCCTATCTATTCATCTCCATCACCATTGTTGAACCACTATGACAGCCCCATTTCCTCACCCATACATCTCATCAAATACTTTTTCATAATTTGTTTCACTATTACTCACAATCATTAACCATCAAATATCACCAAATAATCATTAAAACAATTATTTAAATAGTACAAAGATAATTAAAGACATTAATTTTCTTGTTGCAAAATTTATCAACCTTCAAATCTTTTTTTTTTGTCTCTATTAACGTCCGATGAAGAGCCTAAACTACACAATACAAATTTCACGAAGTTGGACAGAAACAATCGATTAATTCTAGCAACAACGATCAATTAATTCTACTCAACCCGATAATTCAGTAATTTCTTCAAGGTTGGAAAGCATAAATTCTCCACTAATTAAAAACAGAATTAAAAGGGTGTATTCATACTCAATTATAAAACAATTAGCCAGAACTTTAAGTTTAAAATTGGTATTACAGTTGTGGAATTTGAGTGGGATAGCTGAAAAGAAAAGTTTAAATAGCTAATAAAGTAATTTTGTGGTGTTGCTGATGAATATTGATACTTAATTTGTGGGTTATAGAAGGTGGGAGCCGTGGTGGGGGTGGGGAGTGATTATAGAGGAATGGGTGGAGAGAGATGGAGGTTTTGGAGAGTTACAGGGAAAAGAAATTGAAGAGTGGAGAAGATGAAGAAGAAAAAGAAATATAAAAACGTTTTAAAAAAAAATAATATATATATATATATATATGTGATATTTGACAACTAGCGCGTGGTGCACACTACAAGAAAAGAATGTAGTTATGTAGTTTTAGGGTTATTTATATTCCGCTTTAAAATAGATTAGGGGTAATAGAATCCCCGTAAAGTATAGGTGTGTAGTATAGATTAATTTTTAGTGACTTTACAATTATAGTATAAAAGAAAAGGTGCTAGTCTAATATGGACGGAGACAGTAATAAAATAAAAATAAGCTTTAGGTATGGTTGGTATATTTAAAATCTTTTATTATAATTAAACTTTTTACTTTTTTATATTATGAAGAATTGTTTTTTTTAAAAAAGTACAATAATATCATTAATTTTGAATATTTATAAATATTCACTAATTAATGCTAACTCACATCAATTAATTATACATTTTATATGAATTAATAATATTAATAGTCAATTAACTATTATCGTAAGATTAATTGTGTATTATGAAATTCATACTTACAATTAGTGTTTTAAAAAAACATTTTTGAGGCGAGTCCCACGGCTAGTCTCGGGGTGGGGCATACTAAAAATGCTCCGAGGCGTAAATGAAACGTAGATCCATAAGGCGTAAGTCCTAAAATTTAAGGCGTAAGCCTCGAGCATAAAACGTAAGTCCTGGGCGTAAAAACGTACATCGGAATATTTTTAATTTATTTTTTAAATTTAACTTATATTTTACTATTGGTGTAGTGGTATCTCTCAAATACTAATTGTAATATTTTTTTTCTTCATTATTGATTATTAATACTTATCTCAAATAAAAATCATAAAGCATTAAAATGTTTACTTTTGCTTATTTTAATAGTAATAAAACTATAAAATTGAATATACATGGGAATACGCTTGTAGATCCATGAGACTTACGCCCAGTGTCTCGGGGCTTACACCTCGCCCTATACTGTATAAAACGCCTCGCCTCGCGCCTCCGCCTTTTAAAACATTGCTTATAATATTTTTTTTGAAAAAAATTAGAAAGTGAATAATATTTATATTAGAAGATAAAATTCTGATTTTTATTTATCGTTATATTATTCTCATATCATATATATAATATTGAATAAAATAGGCATTTCAATCAATTATTACTTGTACTTCGGGAATTTGGGATGAGATAAAAAAATATTGGTGCTTAATTTATGGTAAGTTAAAATATAATATAATATAACAATAAATTAAGCATCAATATTAAGAATAATCATATTAATGATGTAACTTAATATTAAATTCTTAATAAATAAATCATATTACCTTATTACGTAAAAATATTTAAAATATTATTTTATATATATAAAAAAGTATTTTACCAAAATGAGGTTTTTATAAGATTTTATAGCGTTTAATTTCATATGTACATTCAGATATTGAAAACAAACCGTCCCAATAATTCAATGTTCAGATTCAGAGACAACATCTTAATATTCAGACGTTTATTCAGATTTACATATCTAGATCTTAATTCATATCTTAATATTAAGATGTGTATTTAAATTCAAATGCATTAATCTTAATAAAAACAAATGAGACCTTCATAACATGACATATCAACTAGAATAAAGGAGGCTTTTGAGATATTTAGTATTTATTTTTTTGAGAAAAAATAGTAATAATATCATTCACTTTCTCTTTTTTTCAAGGAAAAAAATATTGTAAGCATGAGCTTTATAATACACAATTTTTTTAATAGTTAATTGAAATTTAATATTATCTATTCATTATAAAATTCATAAAAAATTGATATAAGTGAGCATTCATGAGTAATTAGTATATTGATTTCTTTTTGAATGTGTATGTTCATAAGTATTAAAAATTGGTGATATCACAATATGTTTTAAAAACCTATTCTTCATAACACAAAAAAATAAAATATTTGATTATATTAAAAGATTCTTTATATATATATATATATATATATATATATATATATATATATGATCATCATTTTAGTTAAACGTGTTTAATGAATCAAATTAGTCTATTATAGAAAAAAACTTTAATGACATGTCATGTCAATTAGAAAACAGTGCGACTTTTGAAGTATCAAGTATATTTGGAAGAAAATAGTTATAGTTGAGTGATATTATGATTCTAAATGAAACATAAATGATATTGTCTTCCCTAAACTTGGGTGATTATTCAAGAAATTGACTCTCGTAAATCCTAGAACCTATTCCCCTTTACGACGACTCGGTAACCTTTGACACGTTACACCTAGTTGTACGTAATCTTGACTTTCGCTCTTCACTCGTGTAGTTGGACTGACTAGTGACTTTATATTCAACCTTGATACCAAGCCCAACCTCTCAACTTTCGATTCATTGCAAGGAAAGACTAAAAAAAAAAGGAAGCTTTCGGCGGACACAAGCCCTCAAGACTTATAATTTGAAAAAGTAGTGCAACCAAATACATTAGTGACAGAAAGACATAATAGGAAGGTGAAATGATCTAGTAGTTTTTATATTTGATTAGAATTTTATATTGAACCTTTTTGCTCCATCAAATTTGAACTAAACACGCCCGTTTGGCCATAGATTTTCTAAATAATATTTGGGGGAAAACTTGGCAAATAGTGTTTAATCATACACTATGCCATTATTTGACAAATATCTTAAATTTGCAAATACTACTTTTTTTTTAGTATTTGGGCTAAATCTCATTATTTGAGATTTTTTTTAAATTGAAATTTTAGCTCAAACTTTTAACTTTTACAAAAACACCCTATATAGTTGTTGCTTATGTTGTATTATATAATTTTTTTACATTATTTCCAAAGTAGTGATGAAATATTCGGTGAATGTTAAATGATGATATGATTATTGATGAAAATGATGAACAATCAGTTAAAGATAACAAAGTCATGTGTTTTGTTTACTTCACGATGTATGAAATTATATTTGTTGCACTCACTCCAAACTACCACATTGCTCTAGTGTCATGGACACAATTTATTATTGTTGTAACAAAGATCCAATTGATTTGTAATACAAACTTATGGTTACTTTTGATATTTTTAAAACTTATGGGTATAAATCATATTTTTCTAAAAAAGTGAAATATATTTCCCAAATATTATGGCCAAACACATGGTGAAATTTCACCCAAATTTTCACTCAAATGATATTTGCCAAGAATATTTTAAAATATATGACCAAACGTTTGCTTAAACTCGAACAAAATAGAAACTTTTGCCTCGTTTGATCATTGATCGGATTCACGTAACATTAATTTAGCTGAATTGAAAAAATATGTATCACACACATGAAATAAGAGTGAATTAATTTTAAAAGTTACAGAAATTAAACAAAAAGTAAGAAAATTACCTACATAGAAAACAAAAGCCAAAAAAGAAAAAAAATGCCATAAATAGTCTCTTAACTATAGGAGTAGATTTAAAATAAAGGAAAATTATATAAAATAACAAATTATTAATTCAAATTAAATGTTATAGTCATAGTTTATTTGAATTGTAACTCGCAGCAAACATCTCATTTTTTAATCTGATTCGATATACAATTAGCCATTTTATACATTTTGATATAAAATGTATAAAATACGTTTGGGTTTGTATAAAGCGAGAAAAAAATGTGTATAGAAATACAAATAGATATTTTTGTCATATACACTTAAAATTATACAAATACAGATTTATTATACAAATTACAATGTATAAATACATTTATACAAAACTAAATAATTTGTATAAATTTGGATGTTTATAGCGAATTATACAAATCAAAAGCTTCATAGCAAACATAAAATTTGCTATGGAGCGCAACTATGCAAACTATATCTATAACATACAAATATGATTTTTCTTTTTAACTATTCAAAAACTTATCATTTAATAAGTTTATTCTTTATTTTACTTTTTGTAACTAAGCTTTATTACATAACATAACATGAAGATAATATAATCTATTTGAAAATTTTATATTAATATAGTACAATGTGATAGAGTATGAAATAACATGTATGAAATACGAACAAAGAGTCAATTATAGGCTTAACCCATTGGTGGTCCCTTACAATTGACTTGAAATTTCACTTAGACACCTCAAGTGGTCGATGTTCATTTTAGAAACCTCATGTAGGGTCTCGCTGTGTCATTTTGACACTTTTTGCTTACATGGCTTAGTGAGTGTAATACACTTGTTGAGCGCGCGTGAAAAATCTTGTTAGTCGATTTTTTAATTATTTTTCTCTTCTTCTTTTTCATTTTCAGCCACCATTTTTGCAAATTTAAATATCCAACATGGTGAAATTATTTTAGAAATTCAGAATTAGATTCATTTCAAGAGTAGATATTAAATTATTAATGAGATTCTTTCTTGAAAGAATTTAATATTTAAAGAGAAGTAAGTTTAATTTTTGGTGAATTATAAACCTGCTAATTAGAATTAAAAAAAAAAAATTTTTTTTTTTGAAGAAGACATTAATAAAAAAGAAAGAGTATGCAGGTGCCCAGATGTTTAAACAAAAAAGAGATGGGGGTATTTGGAGAAGACAATTGGGTGGAGGAACGTTAGTGCAGATTTTTCAGGTGTTTCTGCAAATGGATATTGGTATTTGGAGAAGACAATGGGGTTGGGGTGGGGTTCATGTGGTGATTTTATCGATTTAATTTGTTTTAAAAAATTATTTGGACAAAAATTCATGTGTCATTGAGTCATTGGTTACTTTATATTTTTACTCAAAAGTCATTATCTATAAATTGCTTTTGATAAATATCGTCATTTAATTCTTCATTTTATACATTGTTTGTGAGTGTAACACACACCTCATATATTATTGTTGATTGACAAAAAATATCAAAATGACACAGCGAAACTCTATATGAGGTGTCTAAAATAAACATAATTTGAGATGCCTAAGTGAATTTCGTGCCAACTTTAAAGGGATCAATGGATAATGCCTTTAATTATATTGATTTTCACGTGTGATTTTCGTCCACAGATCTCTAGATCTGATTCTCCTTTGTTTACTAAAATCAAATACACGAAAATGAAAACTATCTCTTTGTATTGAAATAGAGTAATGGAGAACTGGATTTTCATACTACTCCTTTCTCTCTGCATATCTTTTTTGCTCAAATCCTTCTTTAATTTTGTATTTTTCATCTCTGTTAACTCCAAATCCAAGAAAAAACTCCCACCGGGACCCTACATTTTTCCGGTGATCGGAAGCTTATTATGGTCCAACGCCAAACTGGAACCCACACTCCGTGTACTCAAGGCTAAGTATGGTCCTCTCATAACTCTCAATATTGGGTCTCGTCCTACTATATACATAGGTAGTCACTCTTTAGCCTACCAAGCTTTAGTCAAGCAAGGCTCTATTTTCTCCGACCGGCCAACGGCTGAATCTAGTAACCAGTGCATCATCAGCTCCGCCCCTTACGGCTCAGTATGGCGTCTTCTCCGTCGAAACTTGACTTCAGAAATACTGCATCCTTCTCGCTTCAAGTCCTATTCCAAGGCCCAGATCGTGGGTGCTGGATATCCTTCTTCAACAGATCCGTCACGCCCAAGTCGATTCCGTGAAGTTAATTGATCATTTTCAGTATGCTATGTTCTGTCTTCTTGTATTGATGTGTTTTGGGGATAAACTTGAGGAACCTCAAATCAAGCAAATTCAAAATATGCACAAAATAACTTGGTCCTGGGTTTCCGACGATACAGAGATATACTAAAATTCTTTCCCAGAGTTGGAAAATTAATATTTAGAAATCGCTGGAAGAAACTCATTGAACTACAACGAGAGCAAAGGAATATCCTCATTCCTTTGATTGAAGCTCGACGAATGGCCAATGAAGAAAAGACCGAACACGGCGATGAGTTAGTAGTGGTTTATGTGGATACGCTGTTGAATTTGGAATTGCCAGAGGAAAAAAGGAACCTCAATGTTGGAGAAATCGTAGCCCTCTGCAGTGAATTCCTAAGCGCTGGAACTGATACGACGTCCACTGCCTTACAGTGGATTATGGCCAACTTGGTCAAAAACCCTTCCATTCAGGAAAAACTATACCGAAAAATTGCTAGTGTATTGGGAGAAAAACAGAGAAAGTTGAGTAGAGATGAAGAGGCGGTGAAGGAGGAAGATTTGCAGAAAATACCTACTTGAAAGCAGTGATATTAGAAGGTCTTAGGCGTAACCCACCCGGTCACTTTGTGCTGCCACATACAGTGACAGAGGAAGTTGAACTGAACGGCTACGTCATTCCAAAGGATACGACCATCAATTTCATGGTTGGGGAGATGGGTTTAGACCAAAATGTATGGGAGGATCCAATGGAGTTTAGGCCAGAGAGGTTCTTAGTGGAAGGATCCGATAAAGGAGTTGATTTCGATATAACAGGAAGTAAAGAGATCAAGATGATGCCATTCGGAGCAGGGAGGAGAATATGTCCTGCCTTTGCATTGGCTATACTTCACTTGGAATACTTTGTCGCTAATTTGATTTGGCATTTTCAATGGAATCCTGTCGAAGGAGATGATGTTGATCTCTCGGAGAAGAAAGAATTCGCCAGTCCACTACGAGCTCGTATTTACCCCAGAGTTAAGTCCCTTTGAATTTCATAATTGCTTATTTTTGTTTGCATCTTCCCGCCTTTCATGATTTGGTGAAAAATCAAATTAAATCAAACCAATTAATAGTTGACTTTAGATAGTTGCTACTAATAATACTCCCTCCGTTTTAAAAAGATTGACCTAGTTTGACTTGGAACGGAGTTTAAGAAAAGAAAGAAGAATTTTTAATCTTGTGGTTCTAATTTAAAGTTATGTCAAATGTACCAAAATATCCTTTAATCTTGTGGTCTTAAACATGTCACGTGAAAAGTTAAAGTTAAAGTGTTGCCAAAAAAGGGATATTCTTTTTTAAACAGACTAAAAAGGAAATAAGGTCATTCTTTTTTAAACGGATGAAGTAATAATTAAAAAAAGTGATACACAGAGATTAATTACAATGACAAACCAGCTTTCCATTAATGTTTTTTTTCCTTCTTTCAAATTCCAATCAAGCTGTAATTTCTATCAAGAAGTGAAGTGATGAGCTTTTACACCTTTTTTCCATTTTCAATGTTCATGTGTGTGTGTTTATAGAGCAACAAAGGCAAAGACGCAAAGAAATTGAATTATTACTATTATCAAAATTATTTTGTGGTAGAGTAGAGTTTGATGAAAAGGTAAATTTTGTTGTCTCCTGTATTCAAATTAGCAAATTAGAAATAATAAAAGATGAAAAGAAAAAAATACAAGGTACTTTCGAATCCACAAAATTTACTGTGTGTCCTTAATAAATTTAGTTAATTTCTCAAGTACTTGATGTTGCAGATTAATTCCTCTCAACATAAAACGAATTAACCATTAAAGAAGTAGTGATACCTCAAATTTCAATAATTTCAACGAACTCAAAATAACAACAACGAATCATACACACAAACACGATCGATCAATTTTATTTTATAAGAAATGTATGCAAGAGGAGGAATTCGATGCAGAAAAATAAAAAACAACCTCTTTATTTATAGCCAACAAAGAGTAAATGTCGCAAAACTTTCGAAATAAGATAATTTTTCAAAAAGGCCACAACTCTTTGGAAAATGCATAACCTTTCAAATGATCACGATCCTTTAGAAAAGACACAACTTTTCATAAAAATTACAGCCTTTTGATAAAGTCACAACCCTTCATTTCATGTTCATACCTTTAGTCTTTAATCTTATTAATTTAATATAATGAGTGTTGATATTACAAAAAAAATATTTTGTACTCGTGTGAATTTTACAGTTTTTTGGAAAAATTTTATTCAGTTAACATTTTTAAGTTTAGTTTATCACACATGTAAGTGGAAAAAAAATCGCCTTTTCAAATACCATATAGTTGTAAAAAACCGAAAAAAGTCAAAAGAACCGATTAAAGCCAAAACCGGAAAAAATAATTTTATATTGTTTGATTTGAATTTTAGATTTAATAAATTGACATAATTGATTTAGATTTTTTTAATGAAAAATCAAACAAAACCGACCTATATAAACCCATGCTACGAGGTAGATTGAATGGGAGGCACTCCAATCCAAGAATGTGAGTACATATCCGTAAGAGTTTAATAAAAAGATTCAAAATGGCTAAAATCGAATTAAATAGTAGTTCATATGGCCATCGGTCTACTTGATACTAATTACTAACAATTTTGTGTGGATGGTTATTATATATTGTTTTATAATATATACTATATATCGTATTATAATGAACTCTATTGTTCATAATGTTTGAATAAATTATATTATCTTTTATCATTAGATAACAATGATCTGAAACATAAACCTATGATATTATTATTGAAGATGAGATAAAGTTTAATGGTCACTAATAATTTACAACAACGTCAATTTAATCATTACATAAAATGAAACTCATTGCATCAATAGATTTAACAATAAAAATACATATTTCATACGTAACAACAATTCAAACAAGCTTATATTGCAACAGCCAACAAGGCATTAACCATCATTTTCCCTCTTAATTTCCTGTGAGAAGGAAGTCCATCTACAGAGAAGTAGGCAAATAAAATGAAGCAATTACCAAATTCAAACAGAGTTAACTCTGGTGCAAATACGAGCTCGTAATGGATTTTTCATCACACTGGTGAATTCTAGCTTCTCCGATAGATCAACATCGTCTCCTTCGACAGGATCCCATTGAAACTGCCAGACCAAATTAGCCACAAAGTATTCCAAGTGAAGAATAGCCAACGCGTAGACAGGACACATTCTTCTCCCTGCACCGAATGGCATCATCTTGATCTCTTTACTTCCTGTTATATCAAAATTAGCTAACTTATCCGATCCTTCCACTAAGAACCTCTCTGGCCTAAACTCCGTCGGATCCTCCCATACATTTGGGTCCAAACCCATGTCCGCAACCATGAAATTGATGGTGGCATTCTTTGGGATGATGTAGCCGTTTAGTTCTACTTCCTCCGTCACTGTGTGTGGGAACAGAACGTGACTGGGTGGGTGTCGCCTAAGACCTTCCAATATCACTGCTTTCAAGTAGGGCATTTTCTGTAAATCTTCCTCCTTCACCACCACTTCATCTGTACTCAACTTTCTCTGTTTTTCTCCCACTACACTCGCAATTTCACGATATAATTTCTCCTGAATGGAAGGGTTTTTGACCAAGTTGGCCATAATCCACTGTAAGGCAGTGGACGTCGTATCAGTTCCAGAGCTTAGGAATTCACGGCAGAGGGTTACGATTTCTCCAACATTGAGTTTCCTGTTCTCCTCCGGCAACTCCAAATTCAACAGAGTATCCACATAAGCCACCACAAATTCATGACTCTGCTCAGTATTTTGTTCTTTGTTCCTTCTTCGTGCTTCAATCAAAGGAATGATGATACTCTCTTGCTCTCGTCGTAGTTCAACTAGTTCCTTCCAGCGATTCCTAACTATTATTTTCCCAAATCCAGAAAAGAAATTGAGTATATAGAATCGTCGGTAATTCACGATATACTTACGCTGTATATTTTGTATATCTTTGATTTGAGATTCCTCAAGCTTATCCCCAAAACACATAAATACAAGTAGACAGAACATAGCATACTGAAAATGATCAATTAACTTCACAGAATCGACATGGGCATGACGGAGGTGTTGAAGCAGGATACCCAGTACCCACGATCTGGCCTTGGAATAGGACTTGATCCGAGAAGGATTGAGCATTTCTGAAGTCAAGTTTCTACGGAGTAGACGCCATATAAGGCAGTAAGGGGCGGAGCTGATGCTACGCTGGTTACTACTGAGGATAGCATGGTGTGGGTAGAGCCTTTCGTCGGTCGGAGAAAACAGCTCCTTGCTGGACTAAAGCTTGGTAGGCTAAGGAGTGGCTAGATACGTATATGTTGGGACGAGACCCGATATTGATGGTGAACAGAGGACCATACTTAGCCTTGAGGTCACGGAGTATGGATTCAAAGTTGATGAAGATCTTTACTGCCCATAGTAAGCCACCGATCACCGGAAAACTGTAGGGTCCTGGCGGGAGTTTCTTCTTAGAATTGGAATTAGTAGTATTAATTAGAAATTTCAACAAAAAAGCGATACACAGAGTAACAACAATGATAAACAAGCTTTCCATTATTGTATTTCAAATTCTAATCAAATTGAAATTTCTATCAAAAGGATGATGTCTTTTTCATTTTCAATGTTGTGTTTATAGAGCAACCAAAGTGTGATTATCAAAATATTATCTATTTGAATTTTTTATGTGTGATTTGCACGTTGTAAGCAACTCGATACGCCACAGTGAACTGTACAAACTGGACAGTAGGAACCGCGAAGGAAGGAGAAAGAACGTGAAATGAAATAAGATGAAGATTTAACATTAACTTTCTATTTCAAAAATAAATAAATTATTATTTAGATCATAAATTTTAAAAGCTTTTATTTCTTCCGTTCTTTTTATTCTTCCTCAAGCTGAAGCTGAATGATTAAAAATTACCATATCCAATGGATCTATAAGAATTCGCCTCCCAAAAAATTGACTTGAATGATCCTATATTAAAAGCTAAATTTGTTAAGGGTATGGGTCATAATTATTATAGCGAGCACGCATGATCTATGATCTTTTATATAAATATATTTTTTTCAGTAGTAATTCTAGATACTTTTGTATAATTTAATTAATGATATGGGTGCAAATACCAACAAAGAAGAAAAGAATAATCAAACACAGATCACGATGGGTCGAGCGGGTAGTTTATTCAATGAGAAATTTACTGCAGAGAGCTACGATTTCTCTAACATTAATTGAGGGTCATTTGGGAGGCTGTATTAAATATATTATGTATGATGTTATTTAGTATTATGTTCGGTAGGAATTTGAGTATATGGATTAGTTATATATTCAACATGGTATTATAGGATGTATTATTAATACCTTCCATTTGGAGATATATCCCTCAAATCATTTAATTAATTTGTTTGTTTTCTTGATTTTATAGTTTATATACTAATAAATTTATTTAAATAAATTAACTTACAAATTATTTAGAAAGAGTTGTTTGTTATTTAATAAATTCAATACAAATTTAAAATGTGAGTTATTTAACATTTACTAATTAAAAAGGTAAATATAGCACTACACGAGTGAAATACACTCTTAAATTATTGTCATCAACATTTCTCTCGGCTTTCGATTTTTTATTAACAATCTCATGTTTTTACAAGAATTTGAGACTATTTATTATGTCATAGTGCATATTGAGTGTGTTTTGAACTATTTTCCCCAAACAAAAGGGTGTTTTCAAAACAATCAATCGTTCAAAAACGAAATTAATAATTTACGTCAAATTATATGCGGAGTTTTGCGAGTGTGTTTTGAACCATTTTCCCAAACAAAAGGGTGTTTTTAAAACAATCAATTGTTTAAAAACGAAACTAATAAGTTACGTCAAATTATATGGGGAATTCTGTGATTCTTTCGCTTTTTTGGTGTTGAAATTATATGCGGGGATCTGTAATTCTTTCTTTTTTTGGTGCTTAAATGCTAGAGTTCGTGAATATTCTGTGTTAAATTTGCACGTTGGGGCAGATTATTATATATAATGTTTTAAAAGGCGAGGGCGTGACGCGAGACGTTTTATACAATACGGGGCGAGACGTAAGCCTCGAGACACGGGGCGTAACTCCCATGGATTTATGGGGCGTAGTCGCATGTATATTAAATTTTATAGTTTTATAATAAAACAAGCAAAAATAAATTTTTCAATGAATTATGATTTTTATGTGAGATAACTATTAATATTCAATAATGAAGAAAAAAGAATTAAAATTATTATTTGAGAAATATCATTAACTTAATAAAAACATGATTTAAAGCTAAAAAAAAATTAAAAAATAAATTAAAAACGCTTGGGCGTACGATTTACGCCCAGGACTTACGTTTTTATGTTAAGGGCTTACGCCTCAAATTTTAGGACTTACGACTTATGGATCTACGTTTTTAATTTACGGCCCAAAACGTTTTTGGTACGCCCCGCCTCAAAACTCGCCCTGGAACTCGCCCCAAAAATATTTTTGAAAACACTATATATATATATATATATTCTATAATGAATTCATCTTCTATCCTTCTAAATTTATAGGAAGCAACTCAAACAAGATATTAAATATACTCATTTTAATATCTGAATAATTCTCTTCCCTTAGATAACTAATTTAATAGTTAGCAAAATTTTTGGAACTAGCAAGTGTAGAATTCTAAAGATTCATTGTTTAAAACTTAGATTTTGACACAACACTCTAATGCAAATACCAAAACATCATCAAATCACAAAAGCATAAGAAAACATTAAAAACCTAACTTTTATAACTAATTCAAACTTGTTCTTCACGAGTTATCGAGCTCTTGTTTCAGAACATCTACAATCGAAAATATCAATCCTATCGACAAAATTGCATGATACATAACATATAACCACTAACAAAAAGAAACTACAAGAACCCACCTCTCCTTTATAGTAGCGAGACAATACAAAAGTAGATTACACGCCATTGTTAACTTTCAAGGACGTTGGGACAAGAAGGAGAAAGACATTGTCTATCAAGCAATCAGCCAAATGATTCTAATGCCCTTCTTACTCCATCATTGCATCTGTTGAAGATTCTGTAGCTTGTTTAT
>JAJJBR010001059.1:0-2500 GCA_022817965.1 Solanum lycopersicoides
ACAAAAAGAAGCACGGGCTTCTTCGCAAGAAGAACTTTTTTTGTCTTGGTTCCAATTCAATACTAAACAAGTCCGAACTAATTGAATACTTGTGTCAGAAATTCCTCGAATCGGTTTGCCATTTCCATAAAGGATATAATTGACAATTCGAAGTTGCACATTATCCCTTTCCTGCAATGGATCCGGTGGAAAAAGGGTTCCTAAATTTATACCGTCCGTTATTTCATATGTGACGACAGGTCGAACTAAAACAAAAAACCTTTTCTTACTAGGTGTAATTCGTTGGACATAGATCCAATTTTGAACTTTTTTGTATTCCTTGGAATTTCTTTTTCCTGTTCCTGGTGGTATCAAAACGCCGGTATGCCTGGATATCTTATCCGTCTCTCCAGGAAAATGGATATCTCCAGAAAAGATTTTCAGTTCAATTCGTTTTTTTTTTCTCTCCACCCGGACCAACCCACCGACTCGGCTTCTTAGATTTAAGGTGATTTGTGTATCGACCCCAACGATACTATTGTTCCGTACCATTAGGGAAGAAGATCCGGGCAAGATATGCACCTCTTCAGGAATGAAAAAAAATCGATCTACTTTCATTTGGTATTTTGGCCTAAATTCCTTGACTCCTCGATACTCAATCAAATCCTCTTTTTTGATGACTGAATGCGTTTCTATAGTCCCATATTTAATAATGCCCGAACTCTTTCTTCTGTATCGAGGATCATCGAAATAAGCAAGAATACTATTTCGACGGAAAATACCATTTACGGGGATTTCAATCGAGATACCTGAACAGGGCATTAGTTCATTCTCGAGTTCTTGAATCGAGTGTAGTGGAATGATGAATTTATTTCTTCGCCTTTTTGACAATAAAGCAGAATTCCCGTGAAGAATAGGCGAATATACGAGATTATACTGGCCAGTACATATGATTCGATTAAGGTCTGAATAATCAGGAATCCTATCTTCTTTTTGACCATAAAAATCCGAACTAAACAATTTCTGCCTCGCCTGATCATTGGTTACTGAGAGGTTAGAAGTATATCTTCGCTTGCCAGAAAGAGAATGCGCATTCATTTGATCCTGATCCTTGTGGATCGAAAGGTAGACTAGACTGGACCTGCACGGCCCTCCTAATAATATCCATAAATGACTTGTTTTTGGTAATAGATGAACATTACCATATGTAAATTCGGGTGCATGATAGACATCGGTACTCCAGTGCATTTCTCCGTCTGAATCAGAATAAATATGTTTTCGAACCTTCTCTTTAAAATTCAAAGTGGATATTCCTGCGCGAATCTCAGCAATTACTTGTTCTGATTCTACGTATTGATCGTTTTGAACTAAAAGCAAACTTTTGGGTGGAATATTCACATTATGTAGAATATCTTCACTCTCAATAGTTACATACAAGTCTATAGAACATAGAAAGGCGGGATGCCCATGACGTGTACGTGTCGGATGAACCAAGTCCTCATTGAATTTTATTTTTCCATTAGATGGGGCTCGCACATGTTCTGCAGTACCCCCGTGAATACTCCTCCGGTATGAAAAGTTCGTAATGTTAATTGAGTACCCGGTTCTCCAATCGATTGACCTGCAATAATACCTACAGCTTCCCCCAATTCAACCAGGTCGCCATGAGTAGGACTACGCCCATAACATAATCGACAAATCCAAGATGTACTCCTACAAGTAAAGGGAGTTCGAATAGAGATTGGTTGTGCCCGAAAGGTTATGAATCGATTTACAAGTCCAATGCCAATGGCTTGGTTTCTAGTGGCAATACATCGTGAACCCATGTATATATCATCTGCTAATACACGGCCAATTAATGTTTGACTAAAAATCCTTTCCGGCATTATCCCATTCCGAGGACTCACAGAAATACCCCGGGCGGTGCCACAATCCGTTCGACGTACAACAATGTGTTGAACCACTTCAACAAGTCTGCGAGTGAGATATCCAGCGTCTGATGTTCGTACAGCAGTATCCACAACTCCTTTACGGGCTCCGTAGCAAGAAATGATGTATTCTGTTAAAGAGAGTCCTTCGCGTAAATTGCTTTGAATAGGTAAATCAATCATTTGTCCTTGAGGATCCGACATTAATCCTCTCATACCTACTAATTGATGTACCTGAGATGCATTTCCTCGAGCTCCCGAGAAAGACATTATATGAACTGGATTAAAAGGGTCAGTCATCCTAAAATTCGGATTCATTTCTTGGCGCAAATATTCACTTGTAGCATACCATATTTCAATGGATTGACGTAATTTTTCTACCGCGTGTACATTTCCATACTGATGGTGTTTTTCCAAAATCAAACTTTGTTGTTCAGCATCTTGAACTAGCCATCCCTTAGAAGGTATTGTTAAAAGATCATCAATTCCTAATGAAATGGATGTAGCAGTAGCTTGTTGGAACCCCAGAGTTTTTACTTGATCCAGGATATGTGATGTATATGCCATTCCGAAGTGCTCTATTAATCTACTAA
>JAJJBR010001059.1:10000-12500 GCA_022817965.1 Solanum lycopersicoides
GCAGTTCAGTAATCCGGGAAAGTTTTCATCTATTTTGTATTTGTAGCATTTTGGCGACATGGCCGAGTGGTAAGGCAGAGGACTGCAAATCCTTTTTTCCCCAGTTCAAATCCGGGTGTCGCCTGATCAACAAAAAACTGGAAATCTCTTTTTTTCTTCTGTTGATATAACCCGCCGAATGATTCGCCAGCAGAAGCAGAGAAAGCAGACTGTTGATACTTGTTTTGGTCTGGGTGTTTTTAGAAAAAATTGTAAATATCCTTGCATTGCATATTTAGGCTTAGCTTTCAAGTAAATATTCGAAATGAATTATGTCCCCTATCTCTATTGCTCGAGGGGCTATCAAGACTTCGCAATTACCTTCTACTACAAATCAAAATTTTCTATTATTAATCCATTGTATAATGACTGGACCTTGGAGAGCCCGATAGGAAATCGAAATAGTTGTGGAAGGGGGCGGAAGATACTTTATTATATACGAGGAACTCACGAAAATATCTCAGTGCTCAAGCATCCAATCAATTCAAATGAGGGTCAACAAAAAAAGAATAGGACCTATTATTCCTACATGTTCCATTAGTAACATTCCCTTGAGATGTTACTGCGGATTTTGCTTGGGTTTAATCTTTCCCGATTATAAATCATATAGAAATTTCTTATAAAATGAGCGAATTTATTGGATTGGTTTATTAATAGTCTTCGTTCTTTTTGACTCTGCGCCATTGATTCTACTATTATTAGTGAGGAATAATGGAACAATTCCTTTATATTTATAGAGATAGGGGACATAATTCATATGGATATAGTAAGTCTTGCTTGGGCTGCTTTAATGGTAGTCTTTACTTTTTCCCTTTCACTCGTAGTGTGGGGAAGGAGTGGACTCTAGGGGTTCCGCTAATTGAGTTAAGGAAGCAAACTGTATCAATATCAATTGCTTTCTAGATGGTTCTGCAACACGTTTGGAACAAAATAAAAATATCTTCATTTTGAAATTCCATTGGACTCGACTGGAGTAATGTATTATAGGAATCAGCCTCTTTCAATCAAAGAGCTATTTCAACGATTCCCATGTTTGTAGTTCGAAAGGAAAAGGATCCCAGGAAATTTATTCGAACCTAATTCTTACTAAATTTTCTATTCCAATCAATGGCCTCTTCCTAGGTGATACTGAGGAGGGCCGGACCCTTTTTTTATTTGGTTCTCTCTTTACTGTTCAAAGAAGAAGTGGTTTTGTTAAGTGTATACGCACTTTGTATGAGAAAGAAAGGATATAAACATAGTGGTTGTCTAACGAGATACTATTTAGAATAAGATCGTCAGGTGAGTCACATATTGCGCATTTACCTTTCGAATTTTGGAAATTGGATTTAGACTTTATCGACTTATTTCATATCATGGTTCAGGCCTTAAAAATCAGTGAGGTTTACTCTTCCTTTTCGATGCCCGTGGAACTACTGTCAATGGTTTACTTCTTGGGAATGTTAAAAAAAAAAAGATTACTACGTGATTTTTTGAATATGCCTATATCTATCGCTTTTGCTTCATTGATTTGATTCTCTCAATAGATACCGAGATTCATATTGGAAATCAAAAATATAGTAATTCAAACTATAAGACATAGGAGTAATTCAGATTGATCAGAACAAATAGATATAGCAAATAAATGGAATTGGATGCTATGTCAATCCCATATATGGAATTGATATTCACATATATCAAGATAATATTGTAGATTGATATATAGATCCATATCAAATGCAGCCTCTATCTTTATTTTATTCCAGGGGGCAGCTTTATAACAAGAATCTAACTAATAAATAGTATGGTAGAAAGAAATAGATGAATCTTTCTACCATACTATCTATCTATTAGAATACTGCCGATTCTAGTCCACTCATTTCATTTAAGACATGAAATTGGAATCTTTTTCATTTTATTTCGTCAATTTTGGCTAAGAACTCAGAAGTCAAGTTTCATTCAAATTAGTTAATAATTAATCGTTTTGACTGACTGTTTTTACATAAATGATAAGTAGAAAAGCGGTAGGAACTAGAATAAATAGTGCAGTAGCAATAAATGCAAGAATATTTACTTCCATAATCTCATCGGTTTTTTACTTCGCAATAACTCGGGATTTAATCCCATAGAGATGATAAATCTTTGGCCTGTAAATTCAATGAATGAATATTACCTCTCGATGATCTTGAATCAGATCAATATCATGAATAACAATATCTGAACTATCAAATAAATTCGTCGTCGAGAATTGAATAGTATAACATAGGAAGTTCTTTTATCCATACCGCCCCAAACTCGGATTGCTGACCTAACCCAAAATTCCTTTATTTATTTATCATTTTTTATTATCTGTTCTTTTTTTCTCTCTAATCTATCTAGTTCCTTCTTGTACAATCATCTGATGAAGTCTCATCAAATAGCTCTTCCACTTCCAGTGGTCACATAGTTACAAACCCAAACAAACAATAAAAGCTAAATGGAA
>JAJJBR010001059.1:27500-30000 GCA_022817965.1 Solanum lycopersicoides
TAACTATAGTCTAAAAGATATAGACCATCAATCAGTTGATTCGTTCTAATTCATTGAATTAATCCGTTATAAAAATAGAAAAATATCAGAAAAAGAAGGGAACGTTGTTTTTGCAAACATGAATTGAATTTTTTTGAACAATTTTTCGTAAAAATTGTATCTTTATCCCGGAGCCTCGAAGGAAAGAAAAACCGTTCTTTGCTTTGACTTTGATGACAAATTTTCAGTTAAAATGGATTGGTCGTACCTATCCAATAATGGAATATGGATTATGACTGACTCGCTATTCACTCGGTTTTGGGGTCATAATCATTATGTAGGAGAGATGGCCGAGTGGTTCAAGGCGTAGCATTGGAACTGCTATGTAGGCTTTTGTTTACCGAGGGTTCGAATCCCTCTCTTTCCGTACCTTCGCTTAATTCACCAATTTTACTAACAACAAGGACTCAAATAGCATTGGATACCATTATTCCAACAGCTAGACCCTTCTTTGATCTAAAGATATAGATTCTCAATTCCTAATTGCTGTGACGCGTAAAATAGAATACTCAAAAATAATCATAATCAAAATACTGGAAAGAAAAGAATAGACAAGGAATGAAAATAGATCCTTGGTCTATGATACAAAAATGGGGGAAATCTAGATCAAACTCGGATTGATCTTACTTAACTTACTTAACCTTGGGTTAATTTACTTCGCCTAAAGGGAAGAAATTTTTGCGAACCCTTGGTTTAAGTCTGAGGTTTAAGTCTGACGAGAATAATATTCTACGACTAGCAATTCATTTATTTTCAAACCGACCCATTTACTATCTATTATTTGATTGACTAATCCTTTATATTGGAATGGCTGAAGGGTCAAATGATTTGGTAATTCCTCATGAGGGGATGAATCGAGAGAAATTTGAATCAGAGCTCTGGATTTTTGTTCATCCTTTGCCGTAATAATATCTCGGGGTTTGCAGCGATAACTCGGTATATCTACTATATGACCATTAACTAAAATATGTCGATGGTTAACTAATTGACGGGCTGCGGGAATAGTGGAAGCCATACCCAATCGAAAAAGGATGTTATCCAAACGCATTTCAAGTAATTGTAGTAAAACTTGACCTGTTGACCCCTTGGCTTTTCTGGCGATACGAACGTATTTAAGTAATTGTCGTTCTGTAAGACCATAATGAAAACGCAATTTTTGTTTTTCTTCTAGACGAATACGATATTGAGATTTTTTACCGGAACGCGATTGGTTTCTAAGATCACTTCCGGTCCTAGGCTTTTTATTAGTTAGTCCTGGTAAAGCCCCCAGGCGTCGTATTTTTTTGAAACGAGGTCCTCGGTAACGCGACATAAAGACTCCTTATTCTTATTTAGTATTTCGAATGAATTCTTATTTCTATTTATTTTTTATTGAATTTTATTTTACAGAATAAACCTAAACTAAAACTAAACTGAACTAAATGAAGCGAAGTTTACTGAAATAGTGTACTTGTACTATAAATACTATAAAGAAAAGAAGAATGGGATGAATTAGATAAATATACAGAACCCCTTCTATTATATATATATAATTCTTTGCTGACATAATTGGAAGTTCCTATAATAAATTGATAGCTTTTGGAAAAGGAGGAAGGCGCAATTTCAATATTCTTTGATTTCAAAGGAACATTATCAATCATCTAAAAAATGAAAAAAAAAAATAGGGAAAAGCCGGCTATCGGAATCGAACCGATGACCATCGCATTACAAATGCGATGCTCTAACCTCTGAGCTAAGCGGGCCCACATCACAGAAATCTTATATGCATAGTAATTGACTAAACTACTGGAATTGGAATCTTAGTTATTAACTAGTCAATATTCTATTGAATATTCTAGAGCATAAGGATTAATATAGCGATCTAGAATTTCGATTTATCACAATTCTAATACTAATATTATTAAATAGTGATTGTAAATATTGTTAATATTCTTTGATTTTCAATTTGAATTGAATGGTAAATATTCTTTTTCATTTCTTTTTTTGGCATTTGAAATACTTTTTATTACAGTTCTATATTATATTCTATATTTGTATATTATATTCTATATTATATATATCTCTCATTCTATATTTATTTCAAATTCTAATTGTTTAATGGAATGGTTAGTTATAACTAATGAGACATTCCTCGGCTTTCAGGGGAAAGTGAAGATAAAAAACAAGAATCGATCGTTCAAGTATTCCAAATTGAATGGCAAAATGACAGGAAGCGAGACATATAGATCGGGTATATATCCATCTATATTGAATTGCGGATTCCGAAATGATAAAATCATTTTTGATTGGACAAAAAAAGGGTCTCCTATAGAAGATAGTTAATAAAATCAAAGAGGAGAAAACGGAGGAGAAAACGCGTTTTCGAGATAGGAATCGGTATCTAATGAATTCAATGGTTCCAGTATAAATGAAAGAAAAATAAAAAGGAATGAAATCACAACGAGATCCTAATCTCAAAACA
>JAJJBR010001060.1:0-25159 GCA_022817965.1 Solanum lycopersicoides
GTAAATGCAGGATTTTTATCATTTAAAACTAGAAGAAGAATCTAACAACTAACAGCATTCACAGTACCGACAAGGTTTCTATGAATGGAAGTTTTACCATTTGGATATAAAAATACACAGGTAGATATCAGCATTTTATGGATAACTATTTTAATCAATTAGAAAATTGCATAGTTTATATAGATGATATATTATTATAGTTCAAGAACACAAGATGAGCATATTAATTTATTAGAAAAATCATATCTATAATTAAAGCAGTCTGGCATTAGCCTAAGTAAAAAGAAAGCAGAAATTATGAAATCACAGATAGAATTCCTAAGAATACAAATAGACAAAAATGGGATAAAAATGCAAACTCACATAGTACAAAATATAATTAATCTTGATGAAGAATATAGATACAAAAAAGAAATTACAATCCTTTTTAAGGATTAGTAAATCAAGTAAGAGAATATATACCAAAATTAGCAGAATATTTAAAACCACTACATCGAAACTTAAAAAAGATGTTGAATATTATTTTGATAAAAAAGATAAAAGAACATATAAGAAATATTAAGAACTTATGTAAAAAATTACCAAAACTTTATTTTCCTGATGAAAATAAGATATTTATTTATATAGTTGAAACAGATTCAAGCAATCATAGTTATGGTGGAGTTTTAAAATATAAATATGAAAATGAAAAAATGGAACACCATTGTAGATATTATTCAGGATCTTATACAGAAGCACAAATAAAAATGGGAAATAAATAGAAAAGAATTATTTGCATTAATTATAATGTTTATTAGCATTTGAACCATATATTATTTATAATAAATTTATTGTAAGAACAGATAATACACAGGTAAAATGGTGGATACAAAAAGATAGACGACTCAGTTACAACAAAAGAAATAAGGAGACTAGTATTGAATATATTAAACTTTACATTTACAATTGAAGTGATAAAACTGAAAAAATATTATTGCAGATTATCTTCAAGAAGAAACTAGCCCAAAATATACAAGAAAGAATACTAGCTGCCATAAACTATACTTTGTCAAAAATTGGAAAGTCTTGACAGTGAAGTACAACTATTGAGAAAGCATATAATAGTCAGCAGCATGACTCTAAAAATGCGGAACTACGTCGTGAGGCAGACGATAAAAGGCCAGAACTAAAAGGTGACGTTGAGAAAACACCTAAAAACTCAAACTACTAACAAATTATCAATGCAGGTACAAATGAAGCAAGTACAAGCAGAGGAAAAAATATCAAATATAAATAGCCTATTTGAAAAAACCATTTATTCCCAGAAAAACAAACTATAGATATAACACCAAATCCACAATTTCTACCTATGCAGAGAGCTTGAATAAAGAAAAGAAGATATATATCATATTACCGCAGTCATATATTGAAAATATATACACAATCCAAACTTTCTAAACCTTAAACCAAAATCTAACTACCACTAACGAAAAACCCCAGGATTATGTAACCCAAGCATTTACAAGGCTACAACAAACTAATAGCACAACCCAAAACTAACCCAAATTTGTAAAAACCTGTTACAGCTATGGATTACTTAGTACGGTATATACATATGATGGTACATAAATAAGTAGAATCCCTAAATTTATAAAGCTTTTTTAATATACAAAAAGAATTACAAAAAGGAAACCTATTTGTATAAAATTTTACACAGCACCAGCAGAAATACTTTTTAATGAAATAAACCAACTATCCAAGTTGTCAAAATAGGAATGGACACGAGAAATGATAATACCAGAGGAAATATCAGCACAACCAGAAATACCTAAAGTGGAAATACCTGATTTTTATGCAAATAAAAGAATAATGGATTATAAACTATAATACAAGAAACTAGCTACAAATTATTTACAAGGAATTGCTATTTGGAGTTATATTCGAGAGATCATTTGATGATATATGCAAATTTCAAAGAAAGTTAGGCCAGCAGATATGGAAAAGTACAGAAATGGATATTATCTTTGTTAAAGCCAGAATTACACAAACAACTAGAGCTCTAAAGCAAGGATTTATTTCAGCGGAATTATTGACCAGATATTGTAAAATGATTGGACAAAAATATCCAGAACATATATGTTCAAAATGCAATGGAGAAGAAAACTATGTCCCAGAAGTACAGCTGGAATAAAGACAAAAGAAGATATTTGCAGACAAAGAGAGATAATATAGTTTGAAAATATAGTAAAAACCAATTATGTAAAGTTGTAAGTAAGTAAAGTCGTTTGTTTTTAGTAATAATTCATGAACCTCTACTGTTCATGAATAGTAAGAGTCAAGTTACTATGTAAATAGTAAGAGTCAGTTACTGTCTAAATAGTAAAGGCCAATCATCTTTTGATAAGAAATGAAAGGTCGTTAGGAACTTGTATATAGAGGCATTTGCCTTCATAAATAAAAAAAAGAAACATTGTACAACCTTTTTCTTTATTATTTCTCTCATTTCGCTTCCACCCCCCCTCATATTGGTATCAGAGCTAGTCTATAAAATATAAGTTATGGAAAATAATCACTATGCCAGATGATTTACAAAAACAGGTATACTCATTTAAATTCATGAGTAGCTAAATTGTTTTATTCCTAAGAATCTCTTTTTTGATTATAAGTGTTTATTATGTTTTAATAATGTTATAATATCATCTTTAGAAGGTTTGCTATGGAAATATTCTGAGAATAGGTAAGCCCAGACTATGTCATCCTAAAGTGGAAACCGGTAGGCAAAGAGAAGGCCGTTAGGGGAGTACAACAGAGTTGAGGCGCTGTTAGGGTAACTGATTGAAGAAGAAAACCATAGTAGTGACTAGATGAAATGATTATTAAATTATTATTATTACATAATGAATAAGTATAATCTGTGAAGAGGTTAAAGGGATATAAATTTTAGCGAAAATATGATAAAATGGCTACCTATTTATTAAATGATGATGTTTAATTAACATGATATTATTATTTTATATATTGAAAGATCTTGATGCTGATATAAGAAGAATAATCTATGATAGATTAGTAACATACAAAATAATTGAAGAAACAATTCATGATTGGGCAGAATTAATTAATAAAGATGATTTTGATATAGATTATTTATATGATGATCTAGAATTATATAGAGATCAATGATAAATTATAGATATTTGCAATTATGGAAAGAAACTAAAGAAAAGATAGATCTAGAAGAAAAATTATTATTGAAAATGTAAATAGATATATATATATCTTAGAGAAGAAGAATATTTAGAATATATAGAAACTAATGCTAAAGAAATACAAAGATTAATTTAGTAAAAAGAGAATATTATGAAAAAAATATTTTCTTAAAAAAATGAAAAAGTAATAATAATATAGAAAGAAAAGTAAGAAAAATAAAGAAAAAGTAAATAATTATATATAAAAATATGAATTATTAAAAATTACTAAAAAAGATACTAAAGAATTTGTTGATAGATATAATTTCCAAAACATAATATAAAATATTTGTTATTTGAAGAAAAATATAGACAGAGAAACATATAAACAACAACTGAAGATAACATAAATAAAAAAGATACGAATTAGAATTTAAAAAAGAAAGAATAGACGAAAATATATTTGCAGGAGTAAGTAGTAAAGTAATATCAATACAAAGAAAAGTTCTATTTGAGTTAGAAATACAAATAAATTGCCTAGAATATAAATTACACTGATATAAGTTATAATAATGAATATAATGAATAAAGAAGAATTTGCAGTAGACGAAAAAACATATGAAAATCAAGAAGGACTAGTAATAAAAATAATATTCTCAAATTTAGGAAGAAGATATAAAAAATAGGAGATAAATTATATTTAATGTTAGAAAAGAAAACAGCAAAATTAGAAGATAGTTTAACAGTTATGATAAGAATAACAAAAGAAAATGAAGAAATAGATAAAGCCAAAGAAATTGAAAAAATAAATTCACAAGCAAAACAAGAAGTACAAAAGATAGAAGAAACAAAAAATACAAAATAAGTGAATTAGAAAAAGAATTAGCTCAGTTAAAATTATTATATGAAACTAAACAAAAAGAAACATTGTACAACCTTTTTCTTTACTATTTCTCTCATTCCGCTTATAACACCAAATCCACAAATTTCTACCTATGCAGAGAGCTTGAATAAAGAAAAGAAGATATATAATCATATTACCCAGTCATATAATTGAAAATATATATACAATCCAAACTTTTCTAAACCTTAAACCAAAATCTACTACACTACAGAAAAACCCAGGATTGTGTAACCCAACATTTACAAGGCTACAACAAACTAATAGCACAACCCAAAACTAACCAAATTTGGTAAAAACCTGTTACAGCTATGGATTACTTAGTACGGTATATACATATGATGGTACAGAAATAAGTAGAATCCCTAAATATATTTGTTATTTGAAGAAACATATGGACAGAGAACATATAAACAACAACTGATAGATAACATAAATGAAAAAAGATACGAATTAGAATTTATAAAGAAAGATTAGAAGAAAATATATTTGCATGAGTAAGTAGTAAAGTAATATTAATACAAAGAAAAGTTCTATTTGAGTTAGAAATACAAATAAATTGCCTAGAGAATAATATAAATTACAACATGATATAAGTTATAATAATGAATATAATGAATAAAGAAGAATTCATTGATATGTTTTGATATAAATATGCAGGTAAGGATGATAAAATTGCAGCTAAATGTTTCCAGTTTTGTAACAGCTAAAGTTGTAAGTAAATAGTTAAAATATATAATGCGATTTAGTTTGTGAATATAGTGTTGGAATTAAGTTAAAATTAATCTAATTAGATTGTTTAGTATCAAATCTGACAATAATATTTCTCAAGGACCAATTGACCCTATGATAGATCTTATGATGGAATTAGTTGATCCTAATGTAAAGATTCCTGATTCTTATTATAAAGCAAATGCATTGGTGTCTAAGTTAGGACTGTCCTCGATAAGAATTTATTGTTGTGAAAAAGGTTGTATATTATACTATAAGGAGGATGTCGATCTAGAGTCTTGTATGTTTTAACTTATATTATAAGGATGATGTTATACTATGCGGCGCTTGAGGTCCAACTAATATTCCTTTTTGAATTAGGAAATATTCTTCCTCCATGTTCGGCAAGCAGTGATGGATCTGATCAGGAGAGTGATGAGAATGATAAGTCTGATAAGGAGAGTGAGGATGATGTGGAGTAGTTTTGTCAATTTGACATTTTAGACTTCTATATTTTTGGAATTGTTTGATCGTATTTTAATTTATTTTGAAGTTGGATGAAGTTTATTTTGAAATAGTTTATGTATATATTGAAAATATTGTTGATGTTTTGGATGAATGAAGTTTATTTTAAAATAGCTCAATTTGAATTCTTTGGGTTGGATGAAGTTTATTTTGATATAGCTTATTTGGAATTCGTTAAATTGATTTGATATAAATATGCAGGTAAGGATAATAAAATTGCAGCTAAATGTTGCCAGTTTTGTAGCAGAAATACCGACCTCCGGAGGTCGAAATCTAAAAAATAAGATATACAAATACCAACCTCCGGAGGTTGGAATCTTAAAAATAAGAAATAAATATACCGGCATTCGGAGTCGGAATCCTAAAAATAAGAAATAAAAATACCGACCTCCAAAGGATAAGAAATAAAAATACCGACCTCTGGAGGTCGAAATCTAAAAAATAAGAAATAAAAATATCGATTTCTCTGTGTGTGTGTGCGTGTGCGTGTGCATGTGCGTTCGTGCGTGCGTGCGTGTGCGTGTGTGTGTGTGTGTGTGTTTAAATTAAACTATTATCAAGTTAACAAAATATTTAAAATTCAGAATATATTTTTAAATTATTCCGAGTACTTTTTTATTTTTAAAAAATACTCGCAACAAATGTTAAAAATATGTGAATATATATGAATCGTTTGAAAATTATCATTTAACAAATACATTTTATTTTCAATAATATGGAATAAACATTTTCATTTTGTCCCTACACTAAATAAAAATCTAATGACTATTTATAAAATTTATTAGAAATACAACTATTGCACATTAATTCTTTAGTTATAATACTATGAATTTTCTTAATTATTACTAATTATTGCACATGTAATTCACACTTTATCATTATTTAGTTATAAGATTATGAATTATCATAATTATTACATTAGTTATTTCTATCTTCCATATTTTCTAATATTAACTTTTGACCAATAATTTTTCATATTATTATATCGCCCCTATAAATGTGATAACACAATGCTGTTGTATTTCCTCCGACGAATATGCTTTATTGAATAAATTGTAAATTATTTACAAGTATATGAACTATAACTTTGTTGGGTGTAAGATAAACTTTCACGACCCAAATCGAGTCGTGAGTGGCACCCACATTTAACCTCCTAGGTGGGCGAACCAATGAATTCAACCCCAACATATATTAATCATTCACCTTAAAAATAACTAACCATAATGCGGAAGCTTAAATCTCATTAGTGTAAGAAACACAAATCAATTATAATCTACTATGTGTCATCCCAAAACATGAAAGTCATCACATTAAGGACATCTAATTTTCAAATGCTAAGTCTAAGAGTATCAAATACACCAAAATACAAGAATAAAATGGTATGTGTCCGAAAACAAAGGACATCATGTCATGACCGAGAGAATCCAATACGAGCTTGAATGAATAGTTCACCTTGGAACCTGATATGCTCGAGATTGATTGGAGCTGAGGGCAAGTCAAAGTCGCTGGTACACTCGCTGCACTCCATAGAAGGAAAACAAAGAAAAACACAAGTAGGACTTACTATGGGGCAACATGTACGGAGTAGGTATCATCGGTCAACCCAAAATAGAAACTAATATACAATGAATAATAGTATGAACTCAACTATAACACTTAACATGTGATAAGCAACAAACAACATGAGTCAGTGTCAACAACACCAAAAAAATATATAATAAGTCAACAATATCAAGATCATCCATGATGACTCATGCCTCCAACTAAACAATTTGGGGAATTGAGGTCTTTGAGATTGAGTACATTCCGTTAATTTAATATGTTTTTCCTTGAATACTATCTTGTCAAAACGAGACACTCCGATCCAATTATAACGTGTCGGAACGTGACATTCTGATCCAATTATACCGTGTCGGAATGTGACACTCCGATCCAAGAATACCGTGTCGGAACGTGACACTCCGATTAAAAAAAAATGTGTCAAAATGTGACACTCCGATGCAATAATACCGTGTCGGAACGTGACTCTCCGATTTAAGAATACCCTGTCGGAACGTGACACTTCAATCCAAGAATACCGTTAATTTATCATTTATTTTCACCACTTTCAATTCATTGATAATATTTCATCAAACCTTCTTTATTCAAGGCATCACTTTGATAAAGAGGGTTCAAGATTATAAATTCCACGGTCTCAGGATTTAAGACCAATCACAAATCACACAACCAAGCTACACAATCACACAATCAAGTACATAGATGACTTCACAATATCATTCAATACATATCAGTCACTATTAAGAGTTTACAATTAAATAACATAAACCATAACCTACCTCCACTGAAAAACCGAATTCAAGCAAGCTACTTCTCAAATACTTTTCCTTTTCTCTACGCCTCCAAACATTTCCAATCTATCAAGTATATATGCATAATTTGTAAGTTAACAAATCTATAAACACTCAAATTATTCAATATCTAGCCTAGAACCACAACTCACCCAATTCTCTAATCAATTTTCTAAAGTTCCAACCTAATGAATAAGTTTAAATTCCTCCAATTAGCATAACTTTAATTTAATAATATTATACACCTTATATTTAATTATCTATCTCAATATGTCAAATATAGTTATAATCTGATGACAAAATAAAAAGTAATCAAAAATCAACCCACCCTGTATACGAAACCGAAACAGTACTTAACATGCACACAAGACCAAGCAGAACCTATATAATTTTAGCAATTCCTTTCCATCTAATATAATTCCCATTAATTGTGCATCATTGACTATCAATGATAAAATTGACAAACTCAAAATTATCAATACTATCCAATTTAAATGTTAATTATTTTCCTTCCACCAATATAATAACTACCACCACACAGTTCTTCGTTGGCAGTGGCCACCACGTGCATTGTCATATCCTCTTCCACGGTAAGAACGATCCCACATAGTTCTTATTATTTTACAATATAATGATAATAATATATGACCCTAATAAAATTATAATGACTTAATCTTGATTACTCCAAAAATCAACCGACCAGTGAATAAATTCACTTAATAATAACAAATCACAATTCAATCTTCTATATATAATTAGTGTTACTTAAAAGAATTTGGGAGAGTTTACCTGAAGCCGCCGTTCAAATTTGGTCCACTATTAATTATAATGATATATTCTTTAACCATCAAATATATTAAATTTTAAAATTACCCCCCTACTTATATAATTATAGTTACGGATAGTCTAAAATAGCCATTTAAAATCCATCGAAAGAGTCTTTTATGAAACAAGAAGCTCTAGTATTCAAAACGACCAAAATGGTCGTTACATAAACATGTGATTATATATCTGATTTCACAGATAGAATATATTTTTAATTCATCTTTAAATTTTTTCAGTAAAATAATAAAAACATTTCTGAGTTAACAATGGACAGTTAGATAACTAGCTCTGATTTGCTTACACAGTCAATTGAGAAGTCTATATGATAGTCAACAACAAGAACACCATTAATTATGTTATAACTGTTAACATACAAAACTATATACAAAAAATAGTTCTAAAAATAAAATATAGTTGTTCTTTTCACACATTCATATGAATACTGAACAGTATAACGTTAAATACATGTGCAAACACATTTTCTTTGATGACAAGAAAAATAAACAACAAATATCGACTATAAGAATATTATTAAGTTACGAAAAATTATATGAATGAACCTTAGCAAATTTAAATAAATATATTCATTTAACTAATAAAAAATTTCACTGACAATCTTCGTATGTTCGCGTGAATATGAAATATATATTATGATCCACATTAAACATACAAAAAAGAATTTGTAATATTATTTTGTGCAAACAATATTATTAAAATCTTCGTTCAAATAAGCAATACTATTTACTCTAACACATATTTTCTTAATTGGTAATCAGGTGCAACACACGTATAGAAAAACTAGTGTATATAAATATATATATATATATATAAAATCTCCGTTCAAATAAGCAATACTATTTACTCTAACACATATTTTCTTAATTGGTAATCAGGTGCAACGCACGTATAGAAAAACTAGTGTGTATATATATATATATATATATATATATATAATAAGTCATACACATAGGAGATCAAAATAAATAAAGAATAACCATGGACATTATCACACATAGTTAGAGGAAAGAGCGAAAACTAATTCGGGTGCTTCCTTTTTCCAACACACAACAACATTTGACGTAATAATGCAAGATAAAATTTAAACTAATGGAGGAACAACTAACAAGTTAAAGCATAAATATTTATCAGCAATGAAGACAAAATCAATCCACTATTCGACTCGAATACAGAAAAACCGATTGGAGAGCCCTCTTAGAGTTCACAAGAATTTCATCATGCATTACTACGTCACATAGTTATGCCAGAACGTGGAAATTTAGTCCAATATTTATGTCGGAACGTGGCAATCCAATCAAATATTATGCCAAAACACAGAAATCCGATCAAACGATATGTCGGAACGTGGCAATCCGATCCAAAGTTTTGTCGGAACGTGGCAGTCTTATCTAAATTAGACATGTCAGAATATGACAACCGATCCCAAACAAACACCACAATCACAATCACAAGGATATCATCAAGATCATAAATTTACATCATGATTTTATATCAACATCATTCATCTATATCATTTTCAACAAGTTTGATCAATATTGCAACATTCATACATATAAAAGTATCACAATGAATCAATAACAAACATACACCACACAAACATAGAATCACAACAATCACCTACCTCGAAACAAGCTTGAAATCCTTAGAAACTTGATCCTTTCCTTTCCGAATTTGTTTCTCTTGTTTTTGGTCAACAAAAAATCATAATAACACGGGATTCAACAAATAATCGCTAATTACTTGAAATTATAACAATTCTATGAACCCTAGATCAAACCCATAATCCCAACTAACCAATTTATGATTGTCTCCCCTTTAGAATTCATAACAAAACCCTTCCTCATCATTATTCACCCATTCTATTATGTTCTACGGACTGAAAAATGGATTCGGGGTGTGAAAAATCTTACCTTTAGCCTCAAGAATGGTGAAAAATGAGTAGAAATCGCTCAGGGTCAATCCTTAGCTCTAAAAGTCAAAAAGTGCTAAAGAAGGTTGTGTAGAGGTTTATTAATGACATTGAATCATGTCAAGACCACCACAACGGCTCTCATCCCGCTATAGCAGTGGCTGTAGAGCGACTCTAGTGCCCGCCAACGCGGCTCTTTTGAACGACTGACCACTTCATCTTTCATCTTAGATTTTTTGTTCCGTCGCACCCATCATAACACCCAAATCTCGTTGTAGCATACCCACCAAAGCGATAAAACTCCCGCCACAGCCGCACAAACTGAACCAGGGAGCTTTTTAAAGAATTTTGAAATCACTTTTATTACAACACACTTGTAACCGACGACGCTCAGAAAATACCCTTTACGTTACGTTCAATTCACAGAGATATACTCTCTCAAATTCAATTGCGTAAAGTTGTACATGTCCGTTAATGATTTATCTAACTAGTCATGAAATCATAATCATAAATGGTTCACCCGATTGCTACCTGATTTCTCTACACTTTAGTGACTTCGATTTCCTCAAAATCTGGACAAGGTTAGGAAAATCCAAATAATGGCAAAATAATCATAACATCAAATTCACACACACAGGATATCAAAACAATTACAGAATAACCATCGACATTATCTCACATAGAGAGAGGAAGATTGCAAACTAACTTGAGTGCTTCCTTTTATTCATTCTAACACACAACAACATTCGACGTAATAATGCAAGATGAAATTTAAACTAATGGAGGAACAACTAACCAGTTAAGCAGAAATATTTATCAGCAATGAAGACAAACTCAATCAACTATTTTACCCGAACACAGTATAACCAATTGGAGAGCCCTCGTAGAGTTCACAAGACTTTTGTTTTAATTCTTTTCTTTAGAGTGGAGAGAGTTTTTGATAATTGCTAAGTGTAAGCCTCTAAGTCTTATTCTAAATGTTAAAGTCTATACTAATTAGAATAAGGGCATCTCTTTATATAGTGGAGGAGAGGTCATGTATTATATAGCAAGAAATTACTTAGGATCAATCACATATTATTTACCTTATTTAAAGAAAAAACCAAATAAGTAATCCTATTTTAAATTATTTTTGGCTCAATCAAATATAGTTTTACTAAAATATAACAAGTGAGAATAAATTCAACTTCAATGAAGGAAATTATGATCAATTAACATTAATAAATAAAATAATAAGCAAAATTTACCTTACCCAAGAGACAAGAAATCTGTCCGGATTAGCACAATACCATAAAAATCACCTTAGTATCAATTAATCAATTTTAAGAAAGGATATGATAATGGTATATTATTCTAAGTGAGAAGCTCGAAAGTAAAAATATAAATTACCATTTTGCCATTTTACTAAATTAAAATTGTCATGTAATTAAATACAAATAATTTTAATTACATAATGACAAAATTTTTAATACTTAAGTTATTATTTTCTTGATAAGTGAGTACATTGATATTGTTTTTAATCTTAATCATAATTCTCATAAAGGATGAATTTGAAAAGTTATGATAGATAAAAAAAATGTATACATCATCCTATCATATCATTCATATATTATATTATTATTATTCTATTTTTTTATTATCATATACCATCATATCATATTACATAATTGTTAGTATATTTTATATTATAAGTGGGGAGATGCTTAGTCTAAAGTTGGACTAAGAAAAGGCCCTTCAACTTTTTAATTATCATTATCATATTATTAAAATTAATAATTAATTATTATTCTATAAATGTGAAACTGTTAAAGTTGAATTATTTTTTAACTCTTCAAGAAATCACCATTTAAGTTGAATAACTTTTAACACTTCAAGAAATCACTATAAATAAGTCTCTTACACATTGTCTTCTAATGACAATATTGTACATTTGAATTTGGTTTAGAGAGCATAAAACTCTTTATCATACTATGATTTTTCAAGCCTTTCTTTATTTTTCAATTTTTCATTCCTTGCTATCATTCAAATTATATTCTTAAATTGATATTTAAATGTTTGATCTCTTATATGAAAATATACTGCTAAAATTTTGTTTTATGAACTTATGATGTAATTTTTTTCTCAGGTATAAATCAAAGGTGATTCTTTTACAGACCATTGAATAGAACTTATACTAGAAATTGTGGCAATACAAATGAGGTATGCGACTTGTCTCTCCAACAATTTTCCATTTTTTTGCATGATTACTTTGTTAAATTTTATATACTTATGATAATTGTATTTCTAATTAGATTTTATGTCACGACTGGAATCTAGACCCCATACGAGACCGGCGTCGTTGACCTCTCAGAGGTCGCAGACAAGCCTACTTACGTCATTCTTACTTTACATATGTTAATTTTAGCGGAAAATTTGAAACTTTTCGTTTCTAAACATTACTTACTAAACTTTTTTTTTTAATACGTTCGTAATTCGTTCAACATCAACCATCTAAACATTAAGAGATAATCAAATGAAAGAAATAGTTCAATAACATAATCGTATAATTGCCAAAATGGCATCCATACATAGTCTGAATAAAATAAGAAAGAAACTCTAGTGGAACATGCTCCACTAGCTCAACTCCTAAACTAAGCTAGAACATAAACAGTAGCATCCTCGAAAGCATGAGGACCTACCAAAAACCGGATGAATGCTGGACGTCCGGATAACTGCAGCGATGATCCTGTAGCTCTACCGTCCACCTGTGCCTGCACCTAAAATAGTAGAGTTTGTATAGGGTTAGTACACACTTGTACTAAGTATGGGTATATGCAAGCACACACCAAGGACATGCATGAGAAAGAATAACTCTTTCCTAACAACATGATTTTTGGAAGTCAAGTCAGTTGACTTGCCAAATTGGGATTAGGAAAGTTTCCTAATTTGAATTAGGAAAGTAAATAATCTTTCCAAATCTGGATTAGGAAAGTCAGTGAGCTTTCCAGATTGGGAATAGGAAAGTTATGCCATGAGAATAATCATACATCATACTTTTCACATTTGCACACAGCACATCACATTTACACATAGCACACATCATAGAGCATACAGTACATTTCACATGTAGCACATAACTTCTTTCATATCATTCATTCATATGCCATGAGACCTTGGAATCATGGACTTGACATTAAGACTTTCCAAAATGAGGGCTCAACATATGGGACCTCAACTAGGGAGTCTTCATTAGCAAACACAGAGTCTGCTTCGTTCATTCATACGTACTCCATTTCATTTCATTCATAGACCAGTGTAAACACCAGTTATACCTAGGATGTAGTTTAAGACTTTCATTAGGTTCGTTGTGCAATGACCAAGAATGACCTAATGTCATTACTTGAATCTAAATCACCTTTTGATTATCCTATCCTAACACCTTTGGTATCATTCATTTCATTATGTGCATCATTTGAGGCTGGACTCATTCATTCATTGGGAACTTTAACTTTAACCGACATAGATCATGTGAGCATCATGAAATCCAGTGTCTCCCCCACACCGAAAAGAGGTGGAATCACCGGCCAAAGTGATCCAATAACATGCTAGCGTACATGGGAATTTAACCCCGCCAGATCCCTATATTGGCAGTATAGGTTCGAAGACTAGGAGATATAAGGAGACCCATACCCGGCATGCCGGACAGTCTCATCTCATGAGAGTTACGTGAACCTCCGCCCTTCCCGAAAGAAGGCATCACCGCTCATAGCTAGTCTATCGGTGCTCAGTATAAAGTTCCATTACATTCATCTCATACGTCATGGAAGCTGGCTTCTAGTATGAGGACATCATAGCTAATTAGATGATTTCTCATCTCATCATTCGTATTGAGCGTGTTAAGCTCAATACTCTCATTAGAAGTTCATAGAGACTGGTCTCTTCATTATCTTACACTCTCATAGGTGAGTACGTATTGGTAACATTTTACTTAGGCTCATTTGAGATTGCTCTCATCATTTACATTAGCCTCATATCATGTTGTCACCACATTCATCATCATTAGCACCTTTGCTTTTCATAGTTATTCACCTCTTATTACGTGGATGTTCATTTCATCATATGCCAATGCACTTGGCCATTTGGTGTGTTTCACACCCTTACTTAACCCTTCTAGGGTTTCATTACTTCATTGTTCATTTCATCATTTCATTGTTCATCTCATCATTTCATTATTCATCTCATCATATGCCAATGCACTTGGCCATTTAGTGTATTTACACTCATACTTAACCCTTCTAGGGTTCATCATTTCATTTCATATATCTTAGGTTCACTTACTTTTGAACGTATGTTAGACTTATGAGTCTATACACACCAGCCATGAGGCTTCATTCGTAGTTCATTAAGTAATTCTTATATTCCTAAGATTATGTAGTACAAGACTTATGTATCTTGTAGTTATGCCAAGATCTTGAATTTGATCTAAGATGGTGGCATTATTCTTGGATGATTTGTTCACGTATGACTTATGTATCAAACGGAAGTTTGGGCAAGGAATCCCAAGTCTTGAATCAATTGAATCTCATTTACATTATTAATTGATTTTGTTCTAATAGTCATAACATTTTAACTCTAAGTCAAATCACAATGTTAACATTGAAGGATTATTTTTCTATTTAACCCTCTTCTTAAATTTGGCCGATGGGTTGTGGGTTCGAGTCCCCACAACCCCATTTTTTTTATTTTTCATTTTATGGGCAGCAGCTAAGGGGTTCGAATCCCCTTATCCCCAACACATTTTGTTTTTAAAATTTCAGCCTTGAGGTCATGTGAGGTCTTGGGTTCGATTCCTCTTGACCTCACCTATTTTAATCACTTTTAAAACTCCTTCAAAATTTCCAGAACCTGCCCGAAATCAACATCCCAAGCTGGAAATTTTATTACCTTTTTACAATCTATTTTTCTCCACTTTTTAACATTGAAACCTTAAGCATTTGGAGTAGTGTTTAGTGAATCCTTTAGGTGCATTTTCATGAACATATTTGGCCAAGAATTCTCCATTTAAATTCAGTCTCATTTCCTTTTTATGAACATCACGATCTTCATGACTTTATGTACATAAAATTAACAACCACAACATTCACAACTAAGGCAACAAGACCGAAACAATGGTCATATTCACACACACTTTTACACAATTCCGAAACACATACATGGATTGTCATTTTTTTCATAAATTAACGTACATACAACACATTCATATCCAACACAACATCACATAATCCTAAGTCTACCAGCATTCATACCAACCTACGAATTCGTTGGGAGCTAATGACAGGGACATGCAACGGGGAAAACAACCTTAGTTTTTGAGCCGAATATACTGAGTCCTAGGGGTCTCTTGGGAAAGGGACCAAGAGTAAGAAGACCCATACCTTTGTTTTCTTGTTAAATGTCCAGAATGCTGCCCAAGAACTCCTCCACAAATCAGTCCAAACACCCACACTCACACCTCACCCGACTAGCGTAGTATGCTTTGCTTAACGTTACCGAATTGCTTTCTCTTTGTGTTTTCTTGTGAATTCATCAAGAATGAAGAATATTTGTTTTATTTCTGACTTTTGTTCAAGTTTGCAGCCAGAGAGAGTGTGAGAAAGAGAGAGAGAAATCGTGCAAGAGAGAGAGTGGGGGAAATGGGAGATAGAAGTCTAGTAGAAGTAGGACTTTGTGGGTATGAATTAGTCAACTTAATAAATAATTAAAATAAATAGAAAATCTGATTTCTCTTTTTCTTAAATCAGCTAATATTTCTTAATTAATTAAATTAATTTATCTATTTAAATAAAAACAAATTAAATCATTGCTTCCACCTAGGTTCGAACCCGGGTGGAGCAAGACTTCACTTCAAGAGCTTAATTTCGTCTCTCTCTCCCCAAATTGCCCCTCCACTTTATTAATTAAATAATTACATATGTATTTAGGGTAATTACGATATTACCCTTAGCCTAGCAAAAGACCATTTTACCCCTAGACCCTCAAAACTTAAGCTTTCCTCTCCTTAAGTCTGGTAAAGACTCATTCGAGTATATCTTCGTATTCGAGAGCCCTACATGGTTGGTCCTAACCTTTCCAAGCTCAATTAACTCCCCAAGTTAGTTTTCTTGGTTGTAGCAAGGGTTCCGAGGTCTGGTTCTACGCGCATTAATCTGTGTGAACCCTGCTCTAATCATAGCATTCTTGACACACTAAGCATTTCTTGTCTTATCCATTTTCAGGGTTGTTACATTATCCCCCCCTTAGGAACATTCGTTCCCGAATGACACTACTAACTATCTAGCGTAATGCCAGTCAGATCATAACATAGTTACTATACACAATCAAGCAATAGAAACAAAGAATGGAGAGATAGGGAAACTTAGACTTAAGAGTAGGAAGTCTAACCTCAAGGGCTGAATAGATGAGGGTAGAGGGATCTCATGTCGGCCTCGGCCTCCCACGTAGCACCCTCAACAAGATGATTCCTCCACAATACCTTCACTGTGGCAATCTCCTTGTGTACTCTATCAGCTCTTACATTTTCTCCCGTTCGGACAATCCTTCATAATGTGACCCGGTTTGCCACAACTATAACATCATTAGGGTCAATCATACATTCTCCTCCATGCATTATGCCACACTTCCTATTAGGTGGACTCTCCTGGGCTGTAAAGTTTTACGAACTTCAGGGAGTAATCCCTGACTGATATCGAGCCTGCTTAACGTTGATGAATTCCTCAACCTTAGTCTCCTTCATTTATCTGGGAAAGAACTGCTCTAGAATAGCCATCTTGAAAAGATTCAAAGTAATAGGACCTACTCCTAAGGCCTTGCTATCCTGTCACACCTTATACCAGGATTGAGCTACATCCTTTAGCTGGTAACTTCTTCACATCAATCAAACCCAACAGCCTGAGCTTGTACAGTGCTAGCTTGGGCCATTTATACCAACGTTGTTCTTATTTCATCATCTGTCAACCCATCTGGGTTAACATGCTTCTCTATTCCAGGAGCTGGATCCTGGGGAAAACTTGGATTACCCAGCAGCTGCTCCTCCAATATCTCCGCTTGCTTTTCTCCTTGTATTCATCTTTCGGAAACTTCAAAAGTTGATGTTAGACACGCTCATAACACCAAGAAAATTAGACATTAGGAAAAGCACGATAAAGAGTAGAAGAAGGGAAATTTTCCTACGCATCATGCAGTCTCTAATCAGGATAGTGGTGCACTTCACTACCATGACTTAGAAACTACTCAATGTGGTTGATGTGAACTTATTATTTTCGTAATTTAACCTAGTGCTCTGATACCAACTTTGTCACGACTGGAATCTAGACCCCAGACCAGACCGGCGTCGTTGACCTTCAGAGGTCGCAGACAAGCCTACTTACGTCATTCTTACTTTACATAGGTTAATTTTAGCGGAAAATTTGAAACTTTTCGTTTCTAAACATTACTTACTAAACTTTTTTTTAATACGTTCGTAATTCGTTCAACATCAACCATCTAAACATTAAGAGATAATCAAATGAAAGAAATAGTTCAATAACATAATCGTATAATTGCCAAAATGGCATCCATACATAGTCTGAATAAAATAAGAAAGAAACGCTAGTGGAACATGCTCCACTAGCTCAACTCCTAAACTAAGCTAGAACATAAACAGTAGCATCCTCGAAAGCATGAGGACCTACCAAAAACCGGATGAATGCTGGACGTCCGGATAACTGCAGCGATGATCCTGTAGCTCTACCGTCCACCTGTGCCTGCACCTAAAATAGTAGAGTTTGTATAGGGTTAGTACACACTTGTACTAAGTATGGGTATATGCAAGCACACACCAAGGACATGCATGAGAAAGAATAGCTCTTTCCTAACAACATGATTTTTGGAAGTCAAGTCAGTTGACTTGCCAAATTGGGATTAGGAAAGTTTCCTAATTTGAATTAGGAAAGTAAATAATCTTTCCAAATCTGGATTAGGAAAGTCAGTGAGCTTTCCAGATTGGGAATAGGAAAGTTATGCCATGAGAATAATCATACATCATACTTTTCACATTTGCACACAGCACATCACATTTACACATAGCACACATCATAGAGCATACAGTACATTTCACATGTAGCACATAACTTCTTTCATATCATTCATTCATATGCCATGAGACCTTGGAATCATGGACTTGACATTAAGACTTTCCAAAATGAGGGCTCAACATATGGGACCTCAACTAGGGAGTCTTCATTAGCAAACACAGAGTCTGCTTCGTTCATTCATACGTACTCCATTTCATTTCATTCATAGACCAGTGTAAACACCAGTTATACCTAGGATGTAGTTTAAGACTTTCATTAGGTTCGTTGTGCAATGACCAAGAATGACCTAATGTCATTACTTGAATCTAACTCACCTTTTGATTATCCTATCCTAACACCTTTGGTATCATTCATTTCATTATGTGCATCATTTGAGGCTGGCCTCATTCATTCATTGGGAACTTTAACTTTAACCGACATAGATCATGTGAGCATCATGAAATCCAGTGTCTCCCCCACACCGAAAAGAGGTGGAATCACCGGCCAAAGTGATCCAATAACATACTAGCGTACATGGGAATTTAACCCCGCCAGATCCCTATATTGGCAGTATAGGTTCGAAGACTAGGAGATATAAGGAGACCCATACCCGGCAAGCCGGACAGTCTCATCTCATGAGAGTTACGTGAACCTCCGCCCTTCCCGAAAGAAGGCATCACCGCTCATAGCTAGTCTATCGGTGCTCAGTATAAAGTTCCATTACATTCATCTCATACGTCATGGAAGCTGGCTTCTAGTATGAGGACATCATAGCTCATTAGATGATTTCTCATCTCATCATTCGTATTGAGTGTGTTAAGCTCAATACTCTCATTAGAGTGTTCATAGAGACTGGTCTCTTCATTATCTTACACTCTCATAGGTGAGTACGTATTGGTAACATTTTACTTAGGCTCATTTGAGATTGCTCTCATCATTTACATTAGCCTCATATCATGTTGTCACCACATTCATCATCATTAGCACCTTTGCTTTTCATAGTTATTCACCTCTTATTACGTGGATGTTCATTTCATCATATGCCAATGCACTTGGCCATTTGGTGTGTTTCACACCCTTACTTAACCCTTCTAGGGTTTCATTACTTCATTGTTCATTTCATCATTTCATTGTTCATCTCATCATTTCATTATTCATCTCATCATATGCCAATGCACTTGGCAATTTAGTGTAGTTACACTCATACTTAACCCTTCTAGGGTTCATCATTTCATTTCATATATCTTAGGTTCACTTACTTTTGAACGTATGTTAGACTTATGAGTCTATACACACCAGCCATGAGGCTTCATTCGTAGTTCATTAAGTAATTCTTATATTCCTAAGATTATGTAGTACAAGACTTATGTATCTTGTAGTTATGCCAAGATCTTGAATTTGATCTAAGATGGTGGCATTATTCTTGGATGATTTGTTCACGTATGACTTATGTATCAAACGGAAGTTTGGGCAAGGAATCCCAAGTCTTGAATCAATTGAATCTCATTTACATTATTAATTGATTTTGTTCTAATAGTCATAACATTTTAACTCTAAGTCAAATCACAATGTTAACATTGAAGGATTATTTTTCTATTTAACCCTCTTCTTAAATTTGGCCGATGGGTTGTGGGTTCGAGTCCCCACAACCCCATTTTTTTTATTTTTCATTTTATGGGCAGCAGCTAAGGGGTTCGAATCCCCTTATCCCCAACACATTTTGTTTTTAAAATTTCAGCCTTGAGGTCATGTGAGGTCTTGGGTTCGATTCCCCTTGACCTCACCTATTTTAATCACTTTTAAAACTCCTTCAAAATTTCCAGAACCTGCCCGAAATCAACATCCCAAGCTGGAAATTTTATTACCTTTTTACAATCTATTTTTCTCCACTTTTTAACATTGAAACCTTAAGCATTTGGAGTAGTGTTTAGTGAATCCTTTAGGTGCATTTTCATGAACATATTTGGCCAAGAATTCTCCATTTAAATTCAGTCTCATTTCCTTTTTATGAACATCACGATCTTCATGACTTTATGTACATAAAATTAACAACCACAACATTCACAACTAAGGCAACAAGACCGAAACAATGGTCATATTCACACACACTTTTACACAATTCCGAAACACATACATGGATTGTCATTTTTTTCATAAATTAACGTACATACAACACATTCATATCCAGCACAACATCACATAATCCTAAGTCTACCAGCATTCATACCAACCTACGAATTCGTTGGGAGCTAATGACAGGGACATGCAACGGGGAAAGCAACCTTAGTTTTTGAGCCGAATATACTGAGTCCTAGGGGTCTCTTGGGAAAGGGACCAAGAGTAAGAAGACCCATACCTTTGTTTTCTTGTTAAATGTCCAGAATGCTGCCCAAGAACTCCTCCACAAATCAGTCCAAACACCCACACTCACACCTCACCGACTAGCGTAGTATGCTTTGCTTAACGTTACCGAATTGCTTTCTCTTTTGTGTTTTGCTTGTGAATTCTTCAAGAATGAAGAATATTTGTTTTATTTCTGACTTTTGTTCACGTTTGCAGCCAGAGAGAGTGTGAGAAAGAGAGAGAGAAATCGTGCAAGAGAGAGAGTGGGGGAAATGGGAGATAGAAGTCTAGTAGAAGTAGGACTTTGTGGGTATGAATTAGTCAACTTAATAAATAATTAAAATAAATAGAAAATCTGATTTCTCTTTTTCTTAAATCAGCTAATATTTATTAATTAATTAAATTAATTTATCCATTTAAATAAAAACAAATTAAATCATTGCTTCCACCTAGGTTCGAACCCGGGTGGAGCAAGACTTCACTTCAAGAGCTCAATTTCGTCTCTCTCCCCAAATTGCCCCTCCACTTTATTAATTAAATAATTACATATGTATTTAGGGTAATTACGATATTACCCTTAGCCTAGCAAAAGACCATTTTACCCCTAGACCCTCAAAACTTAAGCTTTCCTCTCCTTAAGTCTGGTAAAGACTCATTCGAGTATATCTTCGTATTCGAGAGCCCTACATGGTTGGTCCTAACCTTTCCAAGCTCAATTAACTCCCCAAGTTAGTTGTCTTGGTTGTAGCAAGGGTTCCGAGGTCTGGTTCTACGCGCATTAATCTGTGTGAACCCTGGTCTAATCATAGGCATTCTTGACACACTAAGCATTTCTTGTCTTATCCATTTTCAGGGTTGTTACATTTTAATTATGTGTATTTTATAAAGTAGAGCCTTCTTGATAACATTAGTTTGAAACAATGACTTATTGATTTTTTTTTTCCAATCTCCTAGATTTTGAGGTAAAAAGGATAACTAATGTTTCTCCCTCAACAACATAGAGCAGAAGAAAGCGAGAAGATCTGTGAAGAAGACATATTCTAACAAATGAGATAATTTAATTTAATATGAAGGAGTACATAAAAGTCAAATATGAATAATAATGTAAGAGTAAAAAAGGACAAAAAAATAAAATATGATAAGAAGTATGAAAAATAACCATGAACAAACTGTTGAAATTTTTTGTTCATGCTACAAAGGAGAATAAACACACTATGACATTTGAATGTAATATGGAAACAACATATATACTTGCTACAAGTACATATGGTATTTCAAACTTCGGTACAAATTGAGAAGGTGTGTTATATGTGTATTGTCCGTTTCTTAGAAAAGTTACAAACTAATATATTGTAGGTTTCGACCTAATAACATAAAAAGTAAATTATTTATCACATTAAATTTTATTGTCCAAATTTGACAGGTTAACGGAATATATAATTATTTTATATTTTACATTTTACAATAAAGAAGTCATTTATATAGGTTGATTGTTCATTTATTTCATTTATATTTTTTCGTTAAATCATTTTTTGAAATTCTTCAAATTGTGATTCTAATAGTTTTTGTTAAAAATTCATTTTTAAAATGTGATTCTTATATAACTTCTACCATATATAGTATTTTTGTGGGACTCACGTGCAAAGCACGTGTCCAAGACTATTTATATTAAAGGTAGAAAACACAAGTCGAGAAGTATTTACACATTCTTAATAAAATATATTCACAACAAGAAAAGAGAAATATGTCGAGGATGAATGTAAACTCAATTATAGCTGTCACGCCCCGAGCTACCCCCGAGACGCGGACACGCAACCTAGGAGTATAAGTGATCCCAAGCTAACCCTGCTAGCATGATCATGAGCATACTAAAGATAATAAACTGTTGCGGAAGCTAAATCATACTTAAAATGAAAAGATGGGGAATACCCATATGCTAAAACTGAGATATATGAAATCTGATTAGTTTAATACAAAGAAATATCAACTCAACGCTAAGCTGAAAGTAACTATGTCTGAAAAAAGCCTCTAAACTGGACTAGAAATACTGGGACAAGCCCCAGCTAAATGTAGCAAAAACTTAAACTAAATGACTAAAAGAATGAAATGAAACTCATGACTGTTGTCCTCGGAGAATGAGGACTCACCACAGAATCTGCTGAATTTGAGATCGAAAATCGATCTATGCGTGATCTGGATGCTAAGAACCTGAACCTACATCACGAGAAGATGTAGCGCACGTATGCGTCATTACTTGAAAGGTACTGAGCATGCAGGATAGAATAAAGCTGAAACAAAACATAACTGAACAAGCACAAAAGCAAGTATAATAATCTGAACATGATATAGAGAATTCTGAGCTAACTGAATGCAATGACCAATTTATAACATGCTGAAATTGAATACTGAATATACTGATTGATGGTCAATGCAAGAGAGTCTGACTGAACTGTGGGAGCTACTAATAACCGATAATAAAACCAGATGAGCTAAATGTGGAGTCCGATGTATACGCCCCATCGAGAGGACCCAATACCCTACCAAAGGTATAAAGGCATGTTGGCGCAATCACTAAACTGATGCCCACAGAGGGGACTTACAACCTATTTGGCTAGTAGTTCTGGGACTATTGGGTACGTTGAACTCTAGTCCAACTCGGTAATATGCTACTCCCATTGATTTATGTAGTTAACTGATTATATGTGAATTTTCTGTGAATATTTGATAGCTCAAAACTGAACATGCAAACTGAGAATGCAACAATTAATATGGTAATTATGCATTTATAACTGAGGCATGTATATCTGAAGTAACTGAAATATCTGACCTAACATGTATTATTCAAGAACTAAAGAAATACATAGCTAGGGTTCTGAAATTCATGCAATAATCTGAGTACCAACATGATAATATGATTTGGAACATATAACTAATAAATTCATGAAGTTTTGTTAAAGTTCTAGAAACCCTAGGTCTAATCATGATATGGGAATCAAGAATCTGACTGAAAAATAGGGATCTAATGGGTGAAAGGAACCCACTAGTGAAATCCAACATACCTGGTGATGAAATTCACGGAAAAATACTTAGATTTCGTGGCTGGAACTGCTGGAAACTTGTTGCATTCTTGAACTAGGGTTCTTGAGCTTTTTTTCCTTTCTTCTTCTAATTTTCTGACTTTTGATTAATGATTTTGACTTAGGTAAGTTTTAGTTATGTTTCTAGGCTTAAACTAACTTAAATCTGATGATTTAGGGTCAAAACGACGTATCTTAAGGTTTAAACAAAGTGGGAAAAGACCAAAAGACCCCTAGGTAAGTTGCTGTCGGACCAAACGATGACCTGGACAGATGGTCCGTCGTTCCATGGACGGTTCGTCGTTTGGGTCCATAGGTTGGATCTATTCAACATGCCTTTACTAAAACGGGCATAACTCTTTACTCAAAGCTCTGATTTTACCAAGGTTGGTGGATATGGAAAGATAATTCAATTATCTATCTGTTGATATGTCATGGGACACCTAATTAATTTAGTGCTAAGAGTTATGATCATTTGAAGTTGGCCCTACTGCATTTCCCCCCTAACTGGCTGCTAGTTCCCACCTACGGACCGTGCTGGTCACCCGTGGTCCTTGTCAGAGAGTGGCTGAAGGGGGTCTCGATCAACGGTCATAGACTACGGACCGTAGGTCCTTCCATCGACCAAGACTTAACCAATTTTCCTTGGCTGAGATTTTTGGGAGTTTCTGACCCCATCGACAGATGTGCAGGACGGACCGTGGGTCAGGCTATGTTCCGTCAATACCACCGTTGGTTGCACCTGCAAATTTTTCTAAAAAGCTGGTTTTTGGTCTGATTTGGATACGGGGTGTTACATCATCTCCCCCTTGGGAACATTCGTCCTCGAATAAAGACTAACTAGCTGGAATATAGGGAGAGAGCTGCAAACCCTATTACTAAACACTGAGAACTGAGTTTCTGACTGAATTGAGTTCCAAGAACATGCAAATACGCTGAAAATGCAAGTACAAACTGAGGGAACATGATTCTAAGACTGAATTCACGCATGAATGACTGGAAAACTAAAGAGGAACTCTTACCTCAAGATGGAGTTGAATCGGAAGGAAAGAGGTGAGGATACTTGGTTTTCATGGCTGCTTCTGCTTCCCAAGTAGCTCCCTCTACGGACTGACTCCTCCACAAAACCTTGACTGAAGCGACTTCTTTATTTCTCAACCTTCTAACCTGACGGTCAAGAATCTCAACTGGTACATCCTCATAACAAAGACTATCCTTCACCACCACACTCTCTAATGGCACTATAGA
>JAJJBR010001061.1:0-50463 GCA_022817965.1 Solanum lycopersicoides
ACGGATACAAATCTACTGTTCAAACTACAAAGGATTCAAAATTTCGCACCGCCTCATCGGCGCGTGCGCCGCCGGTGGAGCTCCAAAATCTGCCGGACCAAAGCCAACAGGATCGTCCTGATGAGGGCAACAAAACCCAGAATTACACGCACCACGAATCATCTCACAACTCTTCGAAATCGCAAGACACTGATGCGATGAACACTGAGCTTTCAGAGGAAGAGTTTGAGCGAGAACGAGAAAACATTTCCCCAGGAATTTCTGAGTTGAATCGAGGAAAAATGTTGGGGAACCTGATAATAATAGTCACGATCTACAACATACCCAAAAATCAATCGATTCCATCGTCCCAATTGGCAGCAATCGCGAAATGAATTTGGCGAGAATCGCGACAGAATCGCCTGGGATGCGCACTCAAAATCGAGCATCTTCGAGTCAATGTTGTAACGAATTGAGTACTGGGGTTTACTCCCCTGTTGATAAGGATCATCTCAACGAAATTTCAGCTGAAAAGGATCAGGAAATCACCGGCGGGGAGAAATCCGACATACACAGAGCTCAAGTCACCGGAAACAATGGATATTTGTCGATGAGGACTAATTCCCAGTCTATAAATGTTCACCTTAATGATGTTTCTAACGATTTTGAGGCAGGAAACAACTCTAACAATTCTAACAACAATTCACTATCACTCAAGGAGGCTGCGTTCAAAAGACAACAAGAGATACAAAGAAGTGAAGTCGAGCAGCTGGAATCCAGTCGAAATGTTGAACAAAATATCATATTGAATGAACATCAATCAATTGAAACAATAATGATGATACAAGGCAATAAGAATCAACTGGGGGGAATTTCGACTGAGCAGCAGGGCATTAACAGCAGCACTATGAGGATGCATACAGCAACCTCATTGAATGGAGATCAAGCTTCGAAATTTTCCTTTGGAACTTCAGGTAAATCATCCTATCTAACACCTAACATCATTGCTGCTACTGCTCAGGTCATGCCAAATCAAGAAGACAAAAGTGAGGAGAATGGACATTCACAGACTCAAAACCTGGATCAAACAGGCCAAAAACAACAGCTTTTAGGTAAGAAATTGCAGCAGGGAACAAAGAATCCAAACAAGGCTGCAAATGATAAAGAAAATCAAACAAATCACATACAAACTCCTCAACAAACTCAAAGACAAGAGGACAACAAACAGGGAGGAACAAATTCAGCATACCAAAGCAATAAGGAAAACATGGAGTACCAAAGCAACTTCCCAAAGATTTCCAACAACTTTACAAGGTATGATCCTAACTCCCAATTAGATGGAAATAATAAAACTGGTAATAATGCTGCGCAAGGAAATGCTAGACCTCCTAACAGCCACCAACAAGGACAAAACATTAGTAACAATGCTAAACAGGACAAAGCTAGTGAACCTGCTCCATACACTGTGGTTCAATCTTTTGCAGCCGCTTGAGGTATAATCAGTCTAAGAATGAGATTCCAATTATGTTGAATGATCCCATACATACTACTAGACAAGGGTATCCTGCTGTGTTATTAGATGAGCATGATTACTATGTGAAGTTGGCTGAGTGTTGTAAGTATACGCTTGTGGGCAAGTTCACCAATACTATGCCTAAAATGGAGTTGGTTAGAAAGAGTTTCACACTTCAAACTCAACTTACTGGGGGGGTGAAGATTACACACTTTAACTCTAGACATGTGTATATTGATCTAGATAATGAATTCGATTATCAAACTGTTTGGACAAAATTGAGGATGACTATTGAAGGGCAATTGATGAGAATTCAAGCTTGGACCCCTGATTTTACCCCAGAGGAAGAAACTCCTATTGTTCCTATTTGGGTGGCTGTGCCAGGCCTACCATGGCATTGTTATAATAAGGTTCTTTTGACTACTATCTTGGAATCTGTTGGGAAGGTTTTATATCTTGATTCTCCGACTTCTCAAAAGACTAGAGGTAGTACAACAAGGGTGAAAGTTCAAGTTGACCTCACTAAGAAAAGGCCTGAACATGTATGGTTGGGTTTCAAAAATTCAGACCCCAACAAGGGGAGATGGTTGAAGGTTCAATATGAAGGTATCCCTGACTATTGTATGTATTGTAAACATCAAGGGCATATGGATTATGATTGCACTATAAAAAGAAGAGATGAAGAGGTGAACAAGAGGAAAGAAATGGAGCCTGATAAAATAAATAAATCAAGAGGAGATCAACATCAAGGTGGAGAGGTAATAGAGGAAACTTTCAAGCAAAATCAAAAAGGAAATCACCAAGATGGGAAACAGCAAGAGACAAGAAAGCAGGGCCAGAAAAATTATGATCAAGAGGTTGCAGAAAAGGAGGAGCAGTGGCAGACACAAAGAAGAAAACAATCAAAGAACTTGGAGCAAGTTCAACCCAAAACAGCATGGAGAGCTCGATCACCACAACACAAGACAAGCAGTGATAACAGGCAGCAGGCAGCAAATATCACAGGTATCACCCCTCCCATTACTACTCATAATGTTTACAGTGATTTAGAATTGCAGGAACAGGCTGTACAGGAGCAGCAAGTGACCACATCAGAAAAGAAAGGAGCTGCAGACAGTAATATCCAACAAATCCAAGAGCCAAATATTGTCTCACCATCAACAAATCAAAGATCAAATGTCCAAGAGCTGCAGATGGACAATTCAGCACAAGAAAGTAATGCAGACAGTGATACACAGCAAGTTCAAGATATAAATATTATTTCACCATCAACAAATCAAAGAACAAGTCTACAACAACACCAAACTCAATCCACACAAGCCAATAATTACAAGAGAACAGGTATTGACTTATCTCTCCCACACCCCAGCAGCCCCCTGTAACTGCTATTGTTAATGCTATGAATGTTGGGTTGGCTGTTGAAGTTGATGGAGGTATGGATGGAGGGTGTCAGGAGAAGCCCACTAATCTGCAGGAAGGGGTTACCAAAGGGGGGAATCTGCCTCATGTTCTGCATGAGGGGTTGGATATTGACCATATTTCTGACCTTAGAGCCTATATTGATAACAAAGACAAACAGCAACAAGAGGTTCCACAATAGAGGCAGCAGCAAGACCTGGACAGTAATAACAGGGAACATGCAGTGCTGGAAAATCAAGAGAAACAACAAAATGAAAAAAGGAAAGAAAAAGATAAAAGGGAACCAAGTGACAATACTCAAGGCATCACCCCTAAGAGTAAAAACAAACCAAGCAAACAGAAAAGAGATGCTGCAAAAAGAAGACAAACCAGGCTGCAAGACAAAGAAAATGAGCAGGAACAAGGGAGGAGGGATGATTCATGTAAGGATCAGTACATGACATCTCCATCAGCTGAACCTCCGGATATAAGACAGCAAGTTTGCAAGCTGAATACTGTTCCTCCTGTTGATGAGTATGCAGTTGATAACTCTGAGGATGATCTGGAGAAAGATAATCAATCCCTAGAAGAACCTGAAGAGGATGATGAGACTAGGGAGGATCCTTTCAAGGCACTTAGCTCTCATAAGGACCAGGCCCTAGAAGAGGAGCTTCAACAGGCAACACAAAGTCAGGGATTATCTCCAAGAGGGCTCAAGCATGACAAAGTCAATACTGTCACTGCTGGCAGACCTAACACTAGGCTCTTCTCCTCTAAATCCTCTAAATGATTTGTACACTTATATGGAATGTGAGAGGGATCAACACTCAGGGAGTGTTGGAGAGATTAAAGATGCTCAGAAAGCTTCACCATTTATCTGTTATTACCATTTTGGAACCTTTCTCTGATAGTGTTCATGTACAAAACTTCAAAGTTCAATTAAACATGGATAATGCCACTAGTAATTGTAATGGCAAGATTTGGGTTTTTTGGAGCAGCGATATTGACTGTAATATTCTTGATGAAGATGAACAGCAAATCACTTGTGACATGAAACACAATGAGTTACAATACCAATTTACTAGTACGTTTGTCTATGCAAAATGCAAGGATCACCTCAGGAGACCTCTCTGGGACAAGATGCTTCAGCAGGCAACAGTGAACACCAAACCTTGGTGCGCAGTTGGAGATTATAATGTTATAACTGCTGTAGATGAAAAACTGGGAGGAGTGCCTTACAATATGAGGAAGAGCATGGATTTTATTGCTATTATAGAAGCATGTGGACTCTTGGACATTGGGTTCAGTGGACACAAATTCACTTGGTCAAATAAGAGGGGTATCAATCACAGAATCTGGAAGAGGCTTGATAGGGCTTTGGTTAATGATTCATGGTTAGAAAAGATGCCTCAAACCACCATCACTCACTTGTCTTCCACTGGGTCAGATCATTGTCCTCTGCTCATGGAAATGGTTTCCACAAATTCTGATCACATCAAGTATTTCAAATTCCTTAATTGTTGGGTTGATAACCCTCAGTTCATGGAAATTGTGAAAACTTGTTGGGATAAGGATGTAGAAGGTAATGGCATGTGGAAATTCCACCAGAAAATGAAAAGATTATCAAACACTCTTAGTACTTGGTCAAGAAAGGAATTTGGTGATATTTTTCAAAAAGTAAGGATGTATGAGGAACAGGCGCACAAAGCTGAAGAGGAATACATCCTTGACCAAAGTGACTCACATAGGAGTGCCCTTCATGAAATCAATGCTAAATATATTAAATTCCTCAAGTTGGAGGATACTGTTTTGAAGCAGAAAACCCAACTCCAATGGTTCAAGGAAGGTGACACCAACTCCAAATACTTCCATTCTATTATAAGGGGAAGGAGAAGGAAACTTTTTGTGCACAAAATTGTCACTGAAAATGGGGATTGGATTCAAGGTGAGGATAACATTGCTCAAGCTGCTTGCGACCACTTCAAATTTATATTCACAGGTGAGGAAAAGCCTATTAATGAGCACACCTTGGAGTGTATTCCAAGGATGGTTAGTCATGATCAGAATACTCATCTTACCAAGGTTCCAAATATGAATGAACTTAAGAAGGTAGTTTTTGCTATGAACTCTAATTCTGCAGCAGGTCCTGATGGCATGAATGGATACTTCTTTCAGAAGTGCTGGCACATTATCAAGCATGATCTAATGGGGGTGATTCAGGCGTTTTTCAGTGGACAAATGATTCCTAAATATTTCTCCCATTCTTGTATTGTGCTGCTCCCCAAAGTAAATAATCCAAACAAACTTACTGAGTTTAGGCCTATAAGTCTAAGTAACTTCACTAGTAAAATAATTTCCAAACTAGTGAGTAACAGACTTAGCCCTATTCTCCCCTCTTTGATTTCTCCCAATCAGTCCGGTTTTGTGAAAGGAAGAAGCATCTCTGAAAACATCATGTTAGCCCAGGAAATCATTCACCAAATCAAGAAACCCAACATTGGAAGTAATGTCATTATTAAACTAGACATGGCAAAAGCTTATGACAGAGTCTCATGGTCATATATTTGCTTAGTTCTAAGGAAAATGGGGTTTGATGAGGTGTTCATTGATATGGTATGGAGAATCATGGCTAACAATTGGTACTCAATCATTGTGAATGGTAAGAGGTATGGTTTTTTCAACTCCTCTAGGGGACTCAAGCAAGGTGATCCTCTTTCTCCGGCCCTATTTATTTTAGGTGCTGAGATGCTTTCAAGATCTCTCAACAGGTTACATAATCACCCGGATTATAATGGTTTCTTCATGAAAATGAGGGGACCCCAAGTGAACCATTTGAGTTTTGCTGATGACATAATTCTGTTTTCTTCTGGAAGGTACAAAACTTTAAAACTCTTAATGGCAACTTTAAAGGATTATGAGACCACTTCTGGACAACTCATTAATGGTGATAAAAGCCACTTTATGCTGCACTCTAATGCTTTTAATAGCACTAGAGATAGAATTAAGAGGCTGACAGGGTTCAAAGAAAAACAGGGTCCTATTACTTACCTAGGATGCCCTTTATTTGTTGGCAGGCCTAGAAATGTTTATTTTTCTGATCTTGTTAACAAGGTTGTTGGTAGAATTACAGGTTGGCAAACCAAACAACTTAGCTATGGAGGCAAGGCTATTCTCACTAAACATGTTCTTCAAGCTCTTCCTATTCACCTTCTATCCGCAGTAACACCTCCAGTGACAATACTTAAGCAAATCCAAATGCTTATAGCTGATTTTTTCTGGGGATGGAAGAGCGATAGGAAGAAGTACCACTGGGCTTCATGGAAAAATCTAAGTTACCCCTATGATGAAGGGGGGGTGGGAATGAGGAACTTACATGATATTTGCAGGGCCTTTCAATTCAAACAGTGGTGGATCTTTAGAACCAAACACACTCTGTGGGGTGAATTCTTAAAAGCTAAATATTGCCAAAGATCCAACCCGGTTAGCAAAAAAGGGGATACAGGTGATTCTTTGAAATGGAAACATATGCTGATGAATAGACAGCAGGTGGAACAACATATTCAATGGAAGCTCCAAGCTGGGAATTGTTCCTTCTGGTGGGACAACTGGCTCGGTAGTGGACCCCTTGCAAACTTCTCCACCACCAATAATAGATTCAACCACTCCACAGTTGCTGAATTTTGGGAGGAAGGGAGGTGGAATTGGAGCAAGCTGTTGGAGGAGGCACCTGCCAGTCAATTATCCAACATACTAGCTACAGAAATTTCACCTCAACAACATCTTCTAGATCAGCCAGTTTGGAAACTCAACACTCATGGAGCATTCAGCTGTTCATCAGCCTGGGAGGAAATCCGCGAAAAAAGAGCTAAACATCACTTTAACTCTCTTTTATGGCATAAATACATTCCTTTTAAGATTTCCTTTTTACTATGGAGAACCCTTAGGTGTAAACTCCCTACTAACGACAGGCTAACTAGTTTTGGCATTGAGCCATCAAAGTGTGTTTGTTGTTTTGATAGGGCAGGTATGGATTGCATTGAGCATATCTTCAACAAAGGGAACTTCGCAACCAACATCTGGACCAACTTTGCAGCCACTGCAGGGCTGAGGCCAGACCAGACTGACTTGCACTCACTGCTCAAGCAGTGGTGGACTGCCACACCTAAGAATGCAGCCCACAGATTACTTCTGCAAGCGACCCCAATTTTCATTTGTTGGAACTTATGGAAGAACAGGTGCGCAGCTAAATATGGAGGCAAGACAACCAATATCAGCAGGGTCAAATATGCCATCTACAAGGATAACTACAAAATGCTTTCCACAGCCTTCCCTCAGCTTCAGTGGCCTGCAAAATGGACAGATTTAATTCAAAAATGTGAAAAGTGTGTGCACGACATCAAAGTGAGTTTGGTAACATGGCTTAAACCTCCCGACCAATGGCTCAAAGTAAACACCGATGGCAGCGCAACCACTAATCCTGGCAGGTTGGGAGCTGGCGGCATTTTGAGGGATAAAAATGGTAAATTGGTGATGGCTTTCACAACACCCCTTGGAGAAGGAACAAACAACAAAGCGGAAATAGAGGCAGCAATATTTGGTATGACTTGGGCACTTGAACTGGGATATAGAAACATAATTTTGGAGCTTGATTCTCAACTAGTAGTACATTGGATTTTAAAGAAGACAGCTCCTCAATGGAGTATCATCACACAGCTGGCAAGATTGCAAGATCTCATCTCTCAGACTCAGCAATTCAAGTGCTTACATATATTTTGAGAAGCAAATTGGGTGGCTGATGCTCTTTCAAAACACAGTCACATGATAACCAGTCCACATATATATTTCAGCAGCCAGCACATGCCTAAGGAAGCAAAATCATACTATCAGCTGGATTTACTGGAGATGCCTAGCTTTAGAAGAAGGAAGACCAGAAGAATTAAGGAACCACCTTGATCGACCTTGCAGATTTCAACTATAGCTATCTGAATAGGTTAGTTTACTTTTATTCTACCTTGTAAAGGGAGAGTCTCCCTTGTTTATGTTTCCTAGATACTTTGTATTGAGAGGAGTCCTCTCCTTAGGTGCTTAGTATTTCGGTTTCATCATTGATGTACGGGGAGGAGTTGACTTCTTCTTTTGGAAAGTTGACTCTGAACCCCCTTAGGTTGGAGGTTAGGTTTATGTCCCCTCCATTGTATTTTGTTTTGTTTATTAATGTTAAGGCCTGGGGGTGCTGCTCAGCCCCTTACCCACCCAAGGGTAGTTCAAATAAAAAAAAAATAAAAAATCATAGATTGTAAACCTCTAAACCTAAACCACAAACCCTAAAACCTAAAACAACCTAAACTTCAACCCTAACCCTAACCCAAACCATAACCCTAACCTTAACTCTAACCCTAACCCTAAACTATTAACCCGAAACCCCAAGCCCAAAATACCAAAACCCAAACGTTAAACACTAAACCATAGATTTTAAACCAAAAATCCTAAACCTAAAAAAAAAACTAAAGTCTAACCCTTACCCTAATCCTAAAGCTAACCCTAAATCGTAAACCCTAAACCCAAAACCTAACATACCAAAATTCTAACATTAAACACCAAACCAAAAGACATTACAATTCAAATCCTTGACCCCAAACCCTAAAACCTAAAAAACCACCTAAACCCTAACATTATCATTAACCCTAACCTTACCATAAACCTCAAATCCTTAACCACAAACCCTAAACCATAAAAAAATCTAAACCCTTACTGTAACCTTAAACCATACCCTAAGCGTAACCCTAAAATATTAACCTGAAACCCCAAGCACGAAATACCAAACACGAAACATTAAACACTAAACCATAAATTTTATACCAAAAATCCTAAACCCCAAAACCTATAACCTAAAAAAATCCCTAAACACTAACCATAACCATATCCCTAATATGAACCCTAACCATAATCCTAAACCCTAAATAGAAAGCCCAAAATACGAAAACCCTTACATTCATTGAACCATACACATTACAACTCAAATCCTTAATCCCAAACCCTAAAACCTAAAAAACAACCTAACCCCTAACCCTAACCCTAACATTAACCCTAATCCTACCCTACCATACACCCTAAACCCCAAAACCAAAATAAACATTAAACACTAACCATTTATATTAAACTTCAAATCCTAAATGCTAAACACAAAAATGTAAAAAACTCCAAAACCCTAACCCTAACCCTAACCCTAACCCTAACCTTAATAATAACCCTAAACAATTATCCCAAAACCCTAAGTTCAAAATACATAAAACCAAACATTAAACACTAAACAATAGATTTTAAACCAATGTTCCTAAAAACATAAAAAACAACTAAACCCTAATCTTATCCCTATTCATAAAAGGAACCTCAACCTTATCCTTAACCCTAACCCTAAACACTAAACACTAAACACTAAACCCAAAGCCCGAAATATGAAAACCCTAATATTATACACTAAACCATAGATATTAAAACTCAAATCCTTCACCCCAAACCCTAAAACAAAAAAAATAGCCTAAACCCTATACCTAACCCTAATTTTAACCCTAACCCTAACTCTACCATAAACCCTAAACCCCAAGCCCAAAATACCAAAACCCAAACATTGAACACTAAATCATTGATATAAAATCTCAAATTCTAAACCCTAAATCCAAAATCCTAAACAAAAAATAAAATCCTAACCCTAACCCTAACCTTTACCCTAACCCTAACCCTAAATCATAAACCGGAAACCCTAAGCCTAAAATACCAAAACCCAAACATTAAATACCAAACCATAGATTTTAAACCTCAAATGCTAAATGCTAAACCATAAAATGTAAAAAAAAAACTACAACCTAACCCTAACCCTAACCCTAAACCCTAAACCCTAAACCCTAAGTCCAAAAACAGAAGTTCAAAAAAAAAATACCAAGTACAAATAATGAAACCCAAATATTAAACACTTAACCATAGATTCTAAACATCAAAACCTAAACCACAGACCCTAAAACCTAAAAACAACCTAAAACCTAACCCTAACCCTAACCCTAACCCAAACCATAACACTAACCTTAACTCTAACCCTAACCCTAAACTATTAACCCGAAAACCGAAGCCCAAAATACCAAAACCCAAATATTAAACACTAAACCATAGATTTTAAACCAAAAATCCTAAACCTAAAAAAACCCTAAACTCTAACCCTAACACTATCCCTAACAAGAACCCTAACACTATCCAAAACCTAACCGTAAACCCTAAACCCTAAATCCAAAGCCTAAAATACCAAAATCCTAACATTAAACACTAAACCAAATATATTACAACTTAAATCTTTGACCCTAAACCCTAAAACCTAAAAAACAACCTAAACCATAACATTATCCTTAACCCTAACCCTACCATAAACCCTCAAATCCTAAACCACAAACCCTAAACCCTAAAAAAATCTAAACCCTAACACTAACCCTAACTCATATCCTAATCGTAACCCTAAACCATTAACTCGAAACCCCAAGCCCAAAACAAATGTGAGAGGGATCAACACTCAGGGAGTGTTGGAGAGACTCAAGATGCTCAGAAATCTTCACCATTTATCTGTTATTACCATTTTGGAGCCATTCTCTGATAGTGTTCATGTACAAAGCTTTAAAGTTCAATTAAACATGGAAAATGCCACTAGTAATTGTAATGGTAAGATTTGGGTTTTTTGGAACAGTTATATTGACTCTAATATCCTTGATGAAGATGAACAACAAATCACTTGTGACATGAAACACAATGAGTTACAATACCAATTTACTAGTACCTTTGTTTATGCAAAATGCAAGAATCACCTCAAGAGACCCCTTTGGGACAAGATGCTTCAACAGGCTTCACTGAATAACAAACCTTGGTGTGCAGTTGGTGACTATAATGTTATAACTGCTATAGATGAAAAAATGGGAGGAATACCTTACAATATGAGGAAGAGCATGGATTTTATTGCTATTATTGAAGCATGTGGACTTCTGGACATTGGATTCAGTGGATACAAATTCACTTGGTCAAATAAGAGGGGTATCAACCACAGAATTTGGAAGAGACTTGATAGGGCTTTGGTTAATGATTCATGGTTAGAAAAGATGCCTCAAACCACCATAACTCACCTGTCATCCACTGGATCAAATCATTGCCCTCTTCTCATGGAAATGGTTTCCACAAACTCTGATCACATCAGGTATTTCAAATTCCTCAATTGCTGGATTGACAACCCTCAATTCATGGGAATTGTGAAAACTTGTTGGGATAAGGATGTGGAAGGTAAAGGCATGTGGAAATTCCACCAGAAAATGAAAAGATTGTCAAACACTCTTAGTGCTTGGTCAAGAAATGAATTTGGTGATATTTTTCAAAAGGTAAGGATGTATGAGGAACAAGTGCACAAAGCTGAAGAGGAATACATCCTTGACCAAATTTGCTCACACAGGAGTGCCCTCCATGAAATCAATGCTCAATATATTAAATTCCACAAGTTGGAGGATACTATTTTGAAACAGAAAACCTAACTCAAATGGTTTAAGGAAGGTGACACCAATTCCAAATATTTCCACTCTATTATAAGGGGAAGGAGAAGGAAACTATTTGTTCACAAAATTGTCACTGAAAATGGAGATTGGATTCAAGGTGAGGACAACATTGCTCAAGCTGCTTGTGAGCACTTCAAAAATATTTTCACAGGTGAGGATAAGCTTATTAATCAACATACCTTGGATTGTATTCCAAGGATGGTGAGTCAAGATCAAAATATTCATCTTACCAATATTCCTAATATGGAGGAGCTTAAGGAAGTGGTGTTTTCTATGAATTCTAACTCTGCAGCAGGTCCAGATGGTATGAATGGGTACTTCTTTCAAAAGTGCTGGAACATTATCAAGCATGATCTAATGGGGGTGGTTCAGGCTTTTTTCAGTGGTCAAATGATTCCTAAATACTTCTCCCATTCTTGTATTGTGCTGCTCCCTAAGGTAAACAATCCAAACAAGCTTACTGAGTTTAGGCCTATAAGTCTGAGTAACTTCACTAGTAAAATAATTTCCAAACTAGTGAGTAACAGACTTAGCCCTATCCTTCCTTCCTTAATTTCTCCCAATCAGTCCGGATTTGTGAAAGGGAGAAGTATCTCTGAAAATATCATGCTAGCTCAGGAAATCATCCATCAAATCAAGAAACCCAACATTGGAAGTAATGTCATTATTAAATTAAACATGGCAAAAGCTTATGACAGGGTCTCATGGTCATATATTTGCTTAGTTCTAAGGAAAATAGGGTTTGATGAGATGTTTATTGATATGGTGTGGAGAATCATGGCTAACAATTGGTACTCAATCATTGTGAATGGTAAGAGGTATGGTTTCTTTCACTCCACTAGGGGTCTCAAGCAAGGTGATCCTCTTTCTCCTGCCCTATTTATTTTAGGTGCTGAGGTACTTTCAAGATCTCTCAACAGGTTACATAATCACCCGGATTATCATGGTTTTTTCATGGAGAGGAGGGGACCTCAAGTGAACCATCTGATCTTTGCTGATGATATTATCCTTTTCTCTTCTGGGAGAGGCAAAACTTTAAAGCGCCTAATGGCTACTTTAAAGGAGTATGAAAATACTTCTGGGCAACTCATCAATGGAGATAAAAGCCATTTTATGATTCACTCTAATGCTTTCGATAGCACTAGGGATAGAATTAAAAGGCTGACAGGTTTCAAACAAAAGCAGGGTCCTATCACATACCTAGGTGCCCTTATTTGTTGGCAGACCTCGAGAATGTCTATTTTTCTGATCTTCTTAACAAGGTTGTTTGCAGAATTACAGGTTGGCAAACCAAACAACTTAGTTATGGAGGCAGGGTTGTACTCTCCAAACATGTCCTTCAGGCCTTACCTATACATCTCCTATCTGCTGTCACCCCCCTATTACTATCATCAGACAGACCCAAATGCTTATTACAGATTTTTTCTGGGGATGGAAGAATGATAAAAAAAAATACCATTGGTCCTCATGGAAAAATCTGAGCTACCCTTATGATAAAGGGTGGGTGGGTATGAGGAATCTACAAGATGTATGCAAGTCTTTCCAATTCAAGCATTGGTGGATCTTCAGAACAAAACAAACCTTGTGGGGAGAATTATTGAAAGCTAAATATTGTCAAAGATCAAACCCGGTAAGCAAGAAATGGGACAATGGAGAGTCACTAACTTGGAAAAATATGTTAGTGAATAGACAACAAGTTGAGCAACACATTCATTGGAAGCTTAAAACTGGAAATTGTTCATTTTGGTGGGATAATTGGCTTGACACAGGTCCTTTAGTTCAATACACCACCAACAGCAACAGACTCAACAATTGTACAGTTGCTACTTTTTGGGAAAATGGGGAATGGAATTGGAACAAACTGATTAAACATGCTCCAGCCAGCCAACTATCAAGCATTATGGCCACAGAAATTCCTCACCAACACCACCTGCCTGACCAAGCTGTTTGGAAACTCAATAATCATGGCAACTTTAGTTGTTCTTCAGCCTGGGAGGAAATCAGAGAAAAAAAGGATAAGAACCATTTCAATTCTCTCTTATGGCATAAAAACATTCCTTTTAAAGCTTCATTTCTGTTATGGAGAACCCTTAGGGGCAAGCTGCCTACTAATGAAAGGCTATCTAACTTTGGCATAGAGCCATCACATTGTTTGTGTTGTTTTGGTAGAGCAGGCATGGACAACATTGATCACACCTTCAACTCAGGACAATTTGCATCCACAGTGTGGAATTTTTTTGCAGGAACTGCAGGGCTGCAGGCTGACCACTCCAATCTGCAGACACTGTGCAGACAGTGGTGGACAGTCAAGCCAAGAAATGCAGGCCACCAACTGCTGCTGCAAGCTACACCAATTTTTGTATGCTGGAACTTATGGAAGAACAGGTGTGCATGCAAATATGGAGGCAAAGCAACCAACATCAGCTGGGTGAAATGTGCAGTTTATAAAGACACATATAAGGTGCTAAAAAATGTTTTCCCCCAAGTTAATTGGCCAGCAAATTGGACAAGGTTAATTCAAATGGCTGAAAAATGTATCCATGACATCAAAGTGTGCATGGTAGCATGGATTAAACCTCCGGATCAATGGATTAAGATAAATACAGATGGAAGTGCAATCACTAACCCCAGAAAACTTGGGGCTGGAGGTATCCTTAGAGATAAAGAAGGCAAGCTGGTGATGGCATTCTCAGCTCCACTTGGAGAAGGAACGAATAACAAAGCTGAAGTTGAAGCGGCCCTTTTTGGGTTGACTTGGGCAATTGAGATGGGCTACAGGAATATATCGTATGAGCTAGATTCTGAACTGGTTGTGCACTTGATTTCAAAGAAAGCAGCCCCACAGTGGAGTATCACCACTCAACTTGAAAGGCTCCAACTACTTATCACCCAAACACACAACTTCAAATGCACTCATGTTTTCAGAGAAGGAAATTGGGTAGCAGATGCACTTTCAAAACACAGCCACAACACAACAACTCCTCAGGTATATTTCAACAGCAATCAACTCCCTAAAGAAGCAAAGGCCAACTATCAACTTGACTTAATGAATATGCCAAGCTTTAGAAGAAAGAAGACTAAGAGGATTGTTGATCCTTCTTGAGCTTATCTACCTATTCAACTTAGCTATATTCAAAGTCTAGCTAACTTGAATACGTTCTTTAGTCTATAGGCTTTCTTGTAAAGGGAGAGTCTCCCTAGTTTATGCTTCCTAGATACTTTGTAACGAGAGGAGTCCTCTCCTTAGGTTGTTAGTATTTTGGTTCCATCATTTATTGTAAGGGGAGGAGTTGACATTCTTTTGGAAAGTTGACTCTAAACCATCGTAGGTTTGGAGGTTAGGTTTATGCCCCCCTCCTTGTAATTTACTTTTGTTATTAATGATAAGTCCTGGGGGTGTTGCTCAGCCCCTACCCCTCCAAGGGTTTTTTATTAAAAAAAAAAAAAAAAAAAAGCCCAAAATACCAAAAACGAAACATTAAATAGTAAACCATAAATTTTATACCAAAATTCTAAACCCCAAAACCTATAACCTAATAAAATCTCTAAACCCTAACCCTAACCCTATCTCTAATAAGAACCCTAACCCTAATCATATCCTTAACCCTAACCCTAAACCCTAAACCCTAAACCCAAAGCCCAAAATACACAAAACCTAACATTAAACACTGAAGCATAGACATTACAACTCAAATCCTTAACCCCAAACCTAAAACCTAAAAAACAACCTAACCCCTAACCCTAACCCTAACATTAACCCTAACCTTAATTCTACCATAAACCCTAAACCCAAGCCCAAAATACAAAAACCCAAACATTAAACACTAAACCAATTATATTAAACTTCAAATCCTAAACGCTAAACCCAAAATCCTAAAAAAAAAAAAACTAACCCTAACCTGAACTCTAACCTTAACCCTAACCTTAACCTTAACACTAACCCTAAATAATTAACCAAAAACCCCAAGCCGAAAATACCAAAACTCAAACATTAAACACTAAACAATAGATTTTAAACCAAAAATCCTAAACCCTAAAACATAAAAACATAAAAAAACATAAACCCTAACCCTATCCCTATCCCTAACAGGACCCTAACCCTATGCTTAACCCTAACCCTAAACCCTAAACCCAAAACCCAAATCCCAAAATACCAAAATCCTAACGTTAAACACTAAACCATAGATATTACAATTCAAATCCATAAGCCCAAATCCTAAAACCTAAAAAACAACCTAAATCCTAACTCTACCCCTTACATTAACCCTAACCCTAACCTACCATAAACCCTAAACCCCAAGCCCAAACTACCAAAACCCAAACATTAAACACTAAACCATTGATATTAAACCTTATTTCCTAAACATTAAACCCAAAAACCTAAAAAACAAAACCCTAACCCTAGCCCTAACCTTAACCTTAACCCTAACCCTAACCCTAACCCCAAACCATAAAACCAAAACCCTAAGCCCAAAATACCAGAACCCAAAAATTAAATACTAAACCATATATTTTAAAACTCGAATGTTAAATGTTGAACCATAAAACCTAAAAAAAATACACTCTAACCCTAATACTAACTCTAATCCTAACGCTAAACCCTAAACCCTAAACCCTAAACCCTAAAAGTCCAAAAAAAACCTGAACCCTATCCCTAACCCAACCCTAACACTAACCCTATCCTTAACCCTAACCCCAAACCATAAACCCAAATCTTAAATACAAAAACACTATCATTAAGCACTAAACCATAGATATTACAACTCAAATCCTTAACCCCAAACCCTAAAACCAAAAAAAAAACTAACCCTAACCCTAATTATAACCCTACCATCAACCCTAAACCCCAAGCCCAAAATACCAACACACAAACATTAAACACTAAACCATTGATATTAAATCTCAAATCCTAAACCCTAAACCCAAAAACCTAAAAAAAAAAACTAACCCGAACCTTAACCATAACCCGAATCCTAAACCATAAACCAGAAACCCTAAGCCCAAAATACCAAAACCCAAACATTAAATACTAACCTCTAGATTGTAAACCACAAATACTAAATGTTGAACCATAAAATCTAAAAAGAAAAACTACACCCTAACCCTAAACCCTAAGTCCAAAAAAACGTTCAAAAAAAAACCAAGCCCAAAATACTGAAACCCAAACATTAAACACTTAACCATAGATTTTAAACCTCAAATCCTGAAACACAAACCCTAAAACCTAAAAACAACCTAAACCCTAACCCTAACTATAACCCTAACCCTAACCCTAACCTTAACCCTAACCCTAACCCAAAACTATTAACCCGAAACCCCAAGCCCAAAATACCAAAAGCCAAACATTAAACACTAAACCATAGATTTTAAACCCAAAATCCTATACCTAAAACAAACCCTAAACTCTAACCCTAACCCTATCCCTAACATGAACCCTAACCCTAACCCTAACCCTAAACCCTAAACCCTAAACCCATATCCTAAAATACCAAAATCCTAACATTAAACACTAAAACAAAGATATTACAACTCAAATCCTTGACCCCAAACCCTAAAACCTAAAAAACAGCCTAACCCCACCCTAACATTAAACCTAACCCTAACCCTACCATAAGCCCTAAACCCCAAGCCGAAAATACAAAAACCCAAACATTAAACACTAAACCATTTATATTAAACCTCAAATCTTAAACGCTAAACCCTAAAACCTTAAAAAATCCAAAACCCAAACCCTAACCTTCACCCTAACCTTAACCTTAACACATACAATAAACAATTAACCCAAAACCCCAAGCCCGAAATACAAAAACCCAAACATTAAACACTAAACAATATATTTTAAACCAAAAATCCTAACCCCCAAAACATAAAAAACATAAAAAATACCTAAACCCTAACTCTATCCCTAACCCTATCCTTAACCCTAACCCTAAACCCTAAACCTTAAACCCAAAGCCTAAAATAACAAACCCTACCATCAAACACTAAACCATAGATATTACAACTCAAATTCTCAACCCGAAACCCTAAAAGCTAAAAAACAACCTAAATCCTACCCCTACCCCTTACATTAACCCTAACTTGAACCCTACCATAAACAATAAACCCCAAGCCCAAACTACCAAAACCCAAACATTAAACACTAAACCATTGATTTTAAACCTCAAATACTAAATCCTAAACCCAAAAACCTAAAAGATAAAAAAAAATCTAACCAAAACCCTAAACATTACCCTAACCCTTACCCTAAACCTAAACCTAAACCATAAACCCAAAACCCTAAGCCCAAAATGCAAAAAGCCAAACTAGTTCTCTCTCTAATTTCTCTCTCTTACCCAAATGCTCTCTAGAAGCTAAAGACTGTTACTGTTCCAATGGATAGTTCAGCCGTGCTGAACAGGCGTGTGAACCACCGGCGGTACCATCTAGGCTGCTGGAACAGTCCCAACAGGGACGCTATGTGAATAAGAACTCAGTAAGGCAAGAATCCCTCTTAGTTTTGAAACATAACTCAGCGATTTTGCAGGTCAAAGATATGGTAAACAGGGCGAAGTCGCGAGGAAAAACAGAGGAGGAACACGAGAATATTTCACCGGAATCTATTAGATTAAATAAAGAACTGCAAAAAACTTGGAACGAATATACACAACAGGAGCTACAACATACTAGTCAATCAAGAAATTTTAACCAGCCAACCGATGGAAAGGATGAGGCGCAATTCGGGGTAACTGCAGACGGAAGTCGTGATAGTCAACCCCAAAATCAGACCCTTTATCGAACAGATGCTAGAAATCTCTACTGGGTTTTTCTCACAAGGGAAGAATGTTCATCTAACTGCGATTTCAAATGAAATCAAGGGTCAAAATTTGAAAAATAGAATCACTGGTGAAAAGTTTGAACAGCAAAAAAGAGATGATAATAAAAGCTTAAAATCACAGAATGTGCATAAGAATTCGCATTCTACTCAGGGAGTAGAACATCTTTATCAACAATATAAGTCACCTAAAAAGGCAAAAAGCGATACAAATGAAAAGAGATGTACAGGTGTCACGATCGAAGTCTAGACCCCAGACGAGACCGGCGTCGTTGACCTCTCAGAGGTCGCAGACAAGCCTACATACGTCATCGTTACTTCATCTAGGTTAATTTTAGCAGAAAATTTGAACTTTTTGTTACTTAACATTCATGCAAGACATTCTACTTAAACTCATAAACGTTCACAATCAACCATCTAATATTAAGATCATCAAATGAAAGAAATAGTTCCATACTGTATTAAGTGTATACTTGCCAAAAAGGCACCAATACAATGTCTGCAATAAAATGAGAAAGAAACGCTAGTGGAACATACTCCACTAACTCAAAACTATATCTAAGTTAGAATATAATAGGCAAGCGTCCTCGAAAGAATGAGGGCCTACCAAGTCCGGATGAATGCTCCACATCCGGATAGCTTCAGCGTCAACCTGTAAGCTCTAACGTCCACTTGTGCCTGCACCTAAAAATGTAGAGTTGTATGGGATTAGTACACACTTGTACTAAGTATGGGTATATGCAAGCACAAACCAAGGACATGCATGAGTAAGAATAGCTCTTTCCTAACAACATGATTTATGTAAACAAGTCAGTGGACTTGCCAAATTTGGATTAGGAAAGTCATGCCACGAGAGTAACATGCATCATCATACTTATCATTTTTCAAGCAGCACATAACGTATTGCACATATCATATAACGTAGTTCACATCATTCTTTCATATGCCATGAGACCTTGGAATCATGGACTTGACATTAGGACTTCCCAAAATGAGGGCTCAACATATGGGACCTCAACTAGGGAGCCTTCTTTAGCAAACACAGAGTCTGCTTCATTCATTCATACGTACTTCATTTTCATTCATTCATATACTAGTGCAATCACTAGTCATACCTAGGATGTAGTTTAAGACTCTCATCGGGTTTGCTGTGCAATTACCAAGAATAACTTAGTGTCATTACTTAAGTCTCGCTCACCTCTTGATTATCCTATCCTAACACCTTTGGTATCGTTCATTTCATTATGTGCATCATGTGACGCTGGCCTCATTCTTTCTTTGGGAACTTTAACCTTAACCGACATAGATCATGTGAGCATCATAAATCTAGTGTGTAATACCCACACCGAAAAGAGGTGGAATCACCGGCCAAAGTGAACCAAAACATGCTAGCGTATATAGGGAGTCGAACCCTGCTAGATCCCTATATTGGCAGTATAGGTTCAAAGACTAGGAGATATAAGGAGACCCATACCCGGCATGCCGGACAGTCTCATCTCATGAGAGTTACGTGAACCTCCGCCCTTCCCGAAGGAATGCATCACCGCTCATACTAGCCTATCGGTGCTCAGTATAAAGTTCCATTATATTCAACTCATACATCATGGAAGCTGGCTTCTAGCATGAGGACATCATAGCTCATTAGATGATTTCTCATCTCATCATTAGTATTAAGTATGCATTAACTTCAATACTTTCATTAGAGTGTTTATAGAGACTGGTCTCTTCATTTGCTTTACACTCTCATAGGTGAGTACGTTTTGGTAAAATTTACTTAGGCTCATTTGAGATTGCTCTCATCTTTCACATTAGCCTCTTATCATGTCGTCACCACATTCTTTAACTTTAGCACACTTACTCTTCATAATTACTCACCATTTTACGTGAATGTTCATTTCATCGTATGCCAATGCACTTGGCTCTTTAGTGTGTGTCACACTCTTACTTGACCCCTGTGGGGTTTCATTATCTCATCACATGATATCTTAGGTTCACTTACTTTTTAAATGTATGCTAGACTTATGAGTCCACACATACAAGCCATGAGGCTTCATTCATAGTGGATCTAAGTGATTCATATTTAACTAAGATTATGTGGTACAAGACTTATGCATTTTGTAGGTATGCCAAGATATTGATTTCGATCTTTAGAGACAGCATTCATTAAATAATTGTTTACGTATGACTTATGTGTCAATACGGAATTGGGCAAGGGAACCCGATTTCGAATCCCTTGGGCAACACTTAATCTAATGTTAAACTTGGTGATTGTATTTTTCAGATTTTGGGGACCCTAGTTCGATCCCCATCAGCCCCATAATATTTCCTTTCTTTTTCCCCTCTCTTTTTCGTCCAAGGCAAGAGGTTGGGGTTTCAATCCCCACTCTCCACATTTTTTTTATTTTTTATTTTTCTCCTAACTCTCTCATCCATTCAAGAGGTTGGGGGTTCAATCCCCACTCTCCACATTTATTTTTTCCCTTTATTTTTCTCCTAACTCTCTCATCTATTCAAGAGGTTGTGGGTTCAATCCCCACTCTCCACATTTATTTTTCTCCTTTATTTTTCTTCTAACTCTCTCATCCATTCAAGAGGTTGGGGGTTCAATCACCACTCTCCACATTTAATTTTCCTTTCTTTTTTTTCATGAAATTTTTATATAATTTACATTTGGTGAGGTCTTGGGTTCAATTCCCAATGACCTCACAATTTTTAATTTTTTTTAAAAAAATTAGTCATTTTGGCCGAGACTACAAATTTCCAGCAAGATAGAAATTTGGTCTCTTCCAATCCATTTTTCTCTCATTCTTTTGTTGATTATTTTGTAGCATTTTGAGTGACATTCAGTCAGCCACCTTAACCTTTTATAAACATCACATTTTTAGCATTTTTACACACGCAAAACACAACATTTAACATACAAATTTCAGGCAGCAAACATGGTCAAATTTTCAGCACACACATGCTCAAAACAGTCCACTTAATGCATTTTTCCGGAATATATTTTTCATCCTTTACATGGGAAAACCCATACCTTAATATCGTTCAAAACTTGTTTAAATGCTGCCAATTACCATGAAACCAAGCCTCACTACCGAAACTTCAAGCACAATCCCGTCAAGAACTTTTTTTTGATTTTCGTTTTTAGCTTAGTTTTTCGTTTGAGTTTTTGTGTGTAAGTTCTTCAAGAGTAAAGAACTAGTATTTTCAGTTATTTTAATGATAAAAAATGTGAGAATGAGAGTGAGAGACGTGAGAATGAGAGGATTAGGATTATGATTAGGATTAAGAGAGTTAGGTGGAGACTAAGTCAAACTAGGACTCCTCATTATTTATTAATTTTATTATTATTATTTTTAATTAAAAATCTGATTTTTCCCTTACTTACATCAGCTTTTTAAACATTAATTAATTAAACTAATTCACTTAATAAAATTAAATCAATTTAATCCTTGCTTCCACCAAGGCTCGAACCCGGGTGAAGCTAGATTTTGCTTAAAGGATCAAATTCGGCAACCTCTACCCGAATTGCCCCTCCACCATATTAATTAATTAATTAATTAATTATTTAGGGTAATTACAATACTACCCTTAGCCTAGAAAAGACCATTTTAACCCTAGACCCTCCAAACTTAAGATTACCCCCTTTTTAAGTCTGGTTAAGACTCATCCGGGTAAATCTTCATATTCGGGTGCCCTACATGGCTGGACCCAACCTTTCCTAGATCAACTAACTCACCAAGTTAGTTGGCTTGGTTGTTGTAGAGGTTCAGGTCTGGTTCTACGCACATCAATTCGTGTGAACCCAATCTAATCTAGGCATTCTAGATACGTTAGACATTACTTAGCATAGTCATTTTTAGGGTTGTTACAATAGGAGCGCAATAGGGGGTCACACGAGGGGTAAAAATCATCACAAAGATGGAACAACACAATCAGAAGGTCAAGATATGGAAAGGGAAGAAGCTGGTAGGAATCAGAGACAGTATAAACAACAAAGCTGAAAGGATCAAAGCATGGAACTAGAACAGTCAGGTAAGCTCCCTATCACTACTAGTGTTGTTAATGACCTAAATAATCGTACTAGTGCTGGCCATGTGCATAATCATGCCGTAGGAACTGCTGTTGTGAATGCTAAAGACAGGAGTTAGGATGATATGAATGAGAAAGTAGGGGTAATGCAGCAGGCTGAAAATGGGAAGGGTGGTGATCTTAATGCTTACCGTAGAGAGTTTCCTAAAATCTCTAGTAATTTTGACAAACAAACCCCCCCCCCCAGCTATAACTTACAACCAAAATGCTAGCATCCACAAATCTGTTGAGATTAACACTGCTAAATCTCAGAGCAATAATAAGCAAGATCAGGTCCCTGAACCACCTCCTTACACTTTGGTTCAAACTCTGGCAGATAGACTAAGACAAATCCACGAAGCTCAAACTCCTAATATAGTGCTAAAACCAAACCTAGAAAAACCACCAAACAGGGGCAACCAGCTGTAATATTTGACATGCATGATTATATGCATACCCTTACAGTTGAATGCAAATATACTTTGGTTGGGAAGTTTAGCACTACTATGCCTAAAGTGGAGCTGATTAGAAAAAGCTTCATCCAACAGACTCAGCTTAATGAGGGGGTTAACATTGCTCAGTATAATGCCAAACATGTTTTCATTGATCTCCAAAATGAGCTTGACCACAACACTGTTTGGACTTAACAGAGAATGACCATAGAGGGCAAACTAATGAGGATTCAGGCTTGGACTCCTTTCTTTACCCTGAAGAAGAGACTCTATTGTACCAGTTTGGATTCTACTTCCTGATTACCCTAGCATTACTTCAAAAAACCCTTCCTCATCCCTCTTCTAGAGACAGTAGGAAAGGTGCTTTACTGGGACACAACATCCATCAAGAGATCAAGGGCAGGGATAGGTAAATCAAGATGCAAATTGACCTAACCAAACCTAGACCTAGGCATGTGTGGATTGGTCTTGATAATGATGATGATACCATAGATGTTTGGTAGCCTGTTGAATATGAGAATATTCCCCCCTACTGTGAATATTGTAGACATCAAGGTCATTATATAGAAAAATGCAAAGACAAGATGAGAGATGAGGAGTACAAACAAAGGAAGGAACAGAAGAATGACAAGAGGAATAGAAATAAAGAAAAACAGAATAACAAAGGACAGGAAGTAATGCAGAACAAAACAAAGGAAGGTATGGATCAATTGCAGCAAAAAGCTAAAGAAAGTGGTAAGCAACAACAACCAATGCAGCAAAAAGAGGAGGAATGGCACACTCAAAGGAGAAGAAATGAAAGAGCCCAAGAGGACATAGGACAAAAAGATGTTTGGAGGTCTTCTTCAACTTCAGAGCATGCAGCAACAAATAACCCGCAGAACCAAGTCCAACAGGCAGGTATGACTACTAATCATTAAAACAATATCTTTAATAAACTAACCATGCTGGAGGAGGATCTTAATACAGAACAGGAGACAAATCAGGAGAGAAACACAAGGCAGGGAAATCAAGACATGGAACAAATGAGAAGCAGACCAAACCAACAACAACTGAAGCACCAAAAAGAAGGGAGAAATAACAATGCAGGTATCATAGCTGAAAACCCTATATCTAGTAAACTGCAAATAAATGAGATTATGATGGATGTAGCTGATGGAGTTATGGAAGGGGGATGTCAGGAGAACATTAGTAACATGCAGGAAGGGATAACCAAAGGGGGGAACCTACCTCATGATGGGCATGAGGAGGAATACACTTACCAAAACTCTGACTTTAGAGACCAAAATAGCAGGAAAAAGCAACAAAAAGAGGACACACAGAAGATTCATGAAAAGGAACAACAAATTGAAAATAGGCCCACAAGCAACAAGGATGTTCACAGGGGAAAACAAAATAGGGAATCTGAAGGCATGGTGTCTCAAAACAGGAATAATAGTGAAAAGGAGATGGGCAACAATGTTACTAAAGGTAATGTAGAAAATACCCCAAAGAACAAAAACAAACCTAGCAAACAAAAAAGAGATGCTGCCAAGAGAAAACTGAACAAACAACAAGATGCAGTTCATGAAAATCAGTAGGAAAGGAGAGTGGATACAGGAAATGAGTCTGTGGAGGGGGATAGTCAACAAGGACAGAATAACACTTCGGATCAAACCAAAATTTTGACACCACCTCCTAGGGCACCACCAGATAAAGAACATGGCAACTGCCAAGTCAATATTGTGCCTTTGATTGATGAATATGAGGTTATCAACTCAGAAGATGAAATGGACATGAATAATCAATATGTGCAGGAACCTGATGATGATGAGAGACTAGTGATTCTTTGATAAGAGCATTTAGTCCTCAAAATGATCAGGATATGGAAGAGGAAATTCAACAAGTGACTCAAAATCAAGGTTTATCTCCAAGAGGATTGAATCATGACAAATTTCATCTCCAAAATCAGGATATAAAAACTGTCACTGCTGGCAGACCAAACACAAGGCTTTTCTCCTCTAGAGTTTCCCAATGATTAGTACAATCATATGGAATGTGAGGGGGATCAACACTCAGGGAGTCATGGAAAGAATCAAAATGTTCAAGAAAATGCACCACTTAGCCATTATTGCTATCCTTGAGACTTTTGCAGATAGTGGTAATGTGATGAATTTCAAGAATCAACTAGCCATGGACAATGCAGTAACCAACTGCAATGGTAAAATATGGCTATTCTGGAATGGTGATGTTGACTATGTTGTTAGAGATCAGCATGAGCAACATATTACCTGTGATTTTAATCACAATGAGCTTCAAAAACAATTCACCATGACATTTGTCTATGCCAAATGTAAAGAATACCTAAGAAGACCTCTATGGGATAAAATTCTCCAACAAGATGAGATAGAGGACAAACCTTGGTGTTAAGTGGGGGATTACAATGTTATAACTTCTACTGAGGAAAAATTAGGGGGAATTCTATACAATATCAGAAAAGTTTGGATTTCATTGCAATTATTGAAGCATGTGGACTTATGGACATTGGATTTAGTGGCCAAAAATACACTTGGTCCAATAATAGAGGCATCACTGAAAGAATCTGGAAGAGACTTGACAGAGGGCTGATAAATGATACTTGGCTGGAAACAATGCCCCAAACCACTATTACTCACCTTCCTTCCACTGGTTCTGATCATTGTACACTGTTATTGGAGATAATCAACAATGAAGGGAGTCACACCAAGTACTTCAAATTCCTTAACTGTTGGGTGGATAGCCCTAACTTCCTAGGAACTGTGAAAGCTTGTTGGGAGAGGGAGGTGACTGGAAATAATATGTGGAGATTCCACCAAAAGATGAAAAGACTCTCTAACACTCTAAGTAATTGGTCCAAAAAGGAATTTGGAGACATCTTCCTGAAAGCTAGAGAGTTTGAAGGAAAGGTTAAAGGTGCTGAGGAAAATTTCATCCAAAACAACTGTGATACCAACAGAGAGACTCTACATGAACTAAATGCCAAGTATATAAGATATCTCAAGTTGGAGGATTCCATTATGAAACAAAAATCTCAGTTGCAATTGTTCAAGGAAGGGGATACAAATTCTAAATTCTTCCATTCCTGGATAAGGGGTAGAAGGAGAAAATTGTTCATTCACAAAATTCAAGAAAATGGGGAATGGATCAAGGGAGATGAAAACATTGGTAAGGCTGCCTGTGAATACTTTCCAGAGATGTTTAAAGGAGATAACAAAAGTATCAATGAATAAAACCTTGAATGCATCACTAGAATGGTAAATCAGGAGCAAAATGACAGGCTTACTTCTCATCCTACTATGACAGAATTACAAGAAGTGGTCTTCTCCATGAATCCTCAATCTGCAGTAGGGCCAAATGGCATGAATGGGTATTTTTTCCAAAAATGTTGGCACATTATCAATCAAGACCTGATGGGAGTGGTTTTCGCCTTTTTCAGTGGCCAAGAAATCCCTAAGTACTTTTCTCACTCCTGTATTGTACTTCTACCCAAGGTGAGTTACCCTAACAAGCTGAAAGAGTTCAGGCCTATTATCATGAGAAATTTCATTAGTAAAATCATCTCCAAGCTTTTTAGTACAAGATTGAGTACTATTCTACCTAGTTTGATCTCCCTCAATCAGTCTGATTTTGTGAAGGGTAGAAGTATAACTGAAAATATCATGTTGGCTCAGGAAATCATCCACCAGATTAAAAAGCCTAACATAGGTACTAATGTAATTATAAAGCTAGACATGGCTAAGGCCTATGACTGAGTATCTTGGTATTATATATGCTTGGTCCTAAGGAAGATGGTTTTTGAGGAAACATTCATAGACATGGTGTGGAGAACCATGGCTAATAATTGGTATTCTATCATAATTAATGGAAAAATATTTTGTTTTTTTCCAGTCATCTAGTGGACTCAAGAAAGGTGACCCCCTTTCCCCTGCCCTATTTATTTTAGGTGCAAAGATGATTTCTATATACTTAAATGGATTACACAATCATCATGACTACCATGGTTTTTTCATGGAATGAAGGGCCCCCCAGGTGAACTACTTGAGTTTTGCTGATGATACCATTCTGTTTACTTCAGGAAGAGCTAAATCTCTCCAACTCATCATGCAGACTCTCAAAAGTTATGAAGACACATCTGGGCAAATGATCAACTGTGAAAAAAGTCACTTCATGATACATCAAAATGTGTTTGACATTACAAACGAAAAAATTAAAAGGATCACTGGTTTCAAGCACATACATGGTATTATCACATATCTGGGATGCCCACTTTTTATGGGCAGGCCTAGGATTTCCTATTTTTCTTACCTTGTAAATAAAGTTATTTACAGGATTACATGGTGGAAAACTAAGCAATTAAACTATGGTGGTAGAACTGTGTTGATTAAACATGTCCTTCAAGCTCTTCCCATTCATTTACTCTCTGATATTACTCCTCTCTCCACAGTTATCAAGCAAATACAGATGTTGATGGAAGTCTTCTACTGGGGATGGAAAAGTGATAAGAAGAAATACCATTGGGCCTCCTGGAAGAATCTCAGCTACCCTACTGATGAAGGCGGGGTAGGAATGAGGAACTTGAAAGATGTGTGATTAGCATTCCAATATAAGCAATGGTGGATCTTTAGGACTAAGCACACACTGTGGTGAGATTTCATAAAAGCCAAATACTGCCAAAGGTCAAACCCCATCTGCAAAAAATGGGACTTTGGGGATTCTTTGAATTGGAAGCACATGATAAACAACAGGAATAACATTGAGCAGCACATTCAATGGAAGCTTAACTCTTGGAACTGCTCCTTTTGGTGGGACAATTGGCTTGGTGAAGGTCAGCGAGCTCAGTTTTCCAGCAACAGCCACAGGTTTGACAATAGGAAGGTAGCTAATTTTTGGGTTGATGGCCAGTGGAACTACCAATTATTGATTCAACAGGCTCCCTTTAATAAACTAGCCAATATCCTAGCAATAAAAATTCCCCAACAACACCTCCCTGACCAAGCTTTTTAGAAAGCTAACTCCAATGGCATGTTCACTTGTTCTTCAGCTTGGAATGAAATCAGGGGAAAAAGAACTAAATCTCAGTTCAATGCTCTCATATGGCACAAGCATATACCATTTAAAGGCTCATTTCTCCTCTGAAGGGCTTTAAATAGGAAGATGCCTACTAATGAGAAATTTATCAATTTTGGAATAGAGCCTACTAATTGTTTTTGTTGCAAGAACAGGCCAGGATCAGACACAAACAATCACATCTTCAACAATAGTGATCTTACTGTTGAAGTCTGGAAACGTTTTGCAAATAGAGCAGGGGTGAAAATTAACAACAGTTCCCTGAAACAACTTATAACTCAATGGTGGACAATGAAGCACAAAAATGAAGCTCATAAGCTCATTTTACAGGCCACCCCTATCCTCATCTGTTGGAACCTATGGAAAAACAGATGAGCTTGTAAATATGGGGCAAAAACCTCTAACAGCACCAGCGTCAGGTATGCCATCTATAATGATTACTCTAAGCTAATAATTTCTATCTATCCTCAGTTTAACTGGCCTCCTACATGGTGTGGAATCATATAACTTGCTGAAAGGTTTATACAGATTACAGAGTTAAAGAAGACAGCTTTGGACAAGACCACCTAATCTATGGATCAAAATCAACACAGATGGGAGTGTACTTGATAATCCAGGGAAGATAGGGGCAGGAGGAATACTGAGAGATCAGGAAGGCAAGCTTATACTAGCTTATACCACGCCCCTTGGAAATGGTACAAACAATCAAGCAAGATAGGTGCAGCCATATTTGGAATGACTTGGGCATTGGAATTAGGCTACACGAAAATTATTTTGGAGATGGAGTCTATGTTAATTGTCAACTGGATCCTACAAAAAGCTACACCTCATTGGAGTATATGCAATCACTTGACAGACTGAGGGACCTCATCTCCCAAACTCAAGACTTCAAATGTACACATATCTTCAGGGAAGCAAATTGGGTGGCTGATGCACTGTCCAAACATAGCCGCAGAATCACTAGTCCTGAAATATACTACAGCAAGCAAGAATTACCTAAAGAGTCAAAAGCTTAGTACAAGCTAGACCTACTGGAGATGCCAAGCTTCAGAAGGAAAAAGACAAAGAAGATTAATGAACCCCCTTGAACATCTTACTAGCTTTTCAACTAAGCTATAATTCAAGTTATAGCTCTTTTGAATAGTTTAAGTTAGGTGTTTATTTTTGAGCTTGTAAAGGGAGAGTCTCCCTAGTTTAAGATTCCTAGATTCTATGTATGGAGAGGAGTCCTCTCTTCTAGGTACTTAGAATTTTTGGAATAACCATTGTGTAAGGTGAGGAGTATAGTTTCTGTTGGAAATTGACTCCAAGCCATCATAGGTATGGAGGTAAGGTTATGCCCCCTCCTTGTAAATGTTTTTTTGTGAAATGGTAAGGCCTGGGGGTGTTGCTAAGCCCCTACCCCTCTAAGGGTAATTAAAACTTAAAAAAAAATGCCAAAACCCAAACATTAAGCACTAAACCATAGATTTTAAACCTCAAATGCTAAACGTTGAACCATAAAAACTAAAAAAACCTTACACCCTAACCCTAATCCTAACCCTAACCCTAACCCTAATCCCTAAAGCCTAAACCCTAAACCCTAAACCCTAAGTCCAAAAAAGAAGTCCAAAAAAAAACCTAACCCTATCCCTAACACAACCCTAACCCTAACTCTATCCTTAACCCTAACCCTAACACTACCGTAAACCCTAAACCTCAAGCCCAATATACCAATGCCCAAACATTAAGCACTAAATCATTGATATTAAATCTCAAATCCTAAAACCTAAATCCAAAAACCTGAAAAATAAACTAACCCTAACCCTAACCTTAACCTAAACCATAAACCGGAAACCCTAAGCCCAAATACCAAAACCCAAAAATAAAATCCTAAACCATAGATTTTAAACCTCAAATGCTAAACGTTGAACCATAAAATCTAAAAAAACTACACCCTAACCTAACACTAAACCCTAATCCTAAACCTTAAACCCTAAACCTAAACCCTAAACACTAAAAATCTAAACCTAACCCTTAACCCCAAACCTAAGACCTTACAAACAACCTATCCCTAACCCTAACCCTAACCCTACCATAAACCCTAAACCCCAAGCCTAAAATACAAAAACTCAAACATTAAACTCTAAACCATTTATATTAAACCTCAAATCCTAAACGCTAACCCTAAACCTTAAAGAAACCAAAACCCAAACCCTAACCTTAACCTTAACACATAAAATAAGCAATTAACCCAAAATCCCAAGGCCAAAATACAAAAACCCAAACACTAAAAACTAAACAATAGATTTTAAACCAAAAATCCTAACCCCCAAAACATAAAAACATAAAAAAAACTAAACCCTAACCCTATCCTTAACCCTAAACCTAAACCCTAAACCCTAAACCCAAAGCCCAAAATATGAAACCCTAACATTAAACACTAAACCATAGATATTACAACTCAAATTCTCAACCCAAACCCTAAAACCTAAAAATCAACCTAAATCCTACCCCTACCCCTTACATTACCCTAACCCAACCCTACCATAAACCGTAAACCCCAAGCCCAAACTACCAAAAAACCAAACATTAAACACTAAACCATGATTTAAACCTCAAATCCAAAACCCTAAACCCAAAAACCTAAAAAAAAAAAAAATAACCCAAAACCTAACCTTAACCCTAACCCTTACCCTAAGCCTAATTCCCAATTTTTCTCTCTCTAAAATTTTCACTCTCGTCAGATAATCCACAACGGCTACTGACAAGCCTGGAACGCGCGCCGCTGCGCCATCATCGACTGTCCAAGCACTGCCGGACCAAATCCATCAGGAGCGCCATGAGAATGGCAACAAAGAATAATATAGCACGCACCATGATCCATCTCACAGCTCCTCGAATTTGCAAAATACTGACGCGATGAACACAACATTTTCGGAGAGGGAGTTTGAAAGAGAACGAGAAATTATTTCCCAAGGAAATTCTGGATTGTTGCGAGGAAAAATAGTAATGGATTCAGAGAATCCCACTCAAGATCTACAACATACTCAAAAATCAATCGATTCCACCCTACCAGTTGGTGGCAATCGAGAAATGAATTTGGAGAGAAATTCGAGTAAATCGCCTGGACTGCGCCTTCAAATTCGAGCAACTTCGAGCCAGGCTTGTAGTGATTTGAGTATTGGGGTTTGTTCTCCCAACGATGGCGTTCACCTCACTGCAATTTCAAGTGAAATGGACGGTGGAATTGCCGGCGGGGAGAAATCCGGCAAAGCTCGAACCATCGGAATCCATGGAAATTCGAAAAACGGTAGTATTTTGTAAGCTAAGGACGTCCAACTACTGGAATTCTCTAACAACCTAAGGGCAGGAAACAACTACATCAATCATCCAAATAGCTACAATGAATTCAATATCCAAAATCAACAGGGAGACCATAGAACAGATGGAACCACATCCATAACAATTCAAAACGATGGACATAACTCTTAAATGGATGGATATCAGTCAGGTGGAGCTACAATGATGCAAGATGGGAACAATGATCACAAGGAACAACACACAAAAGAGTTACAGGAGGCCAGCAATAGCAAGCTGCAAACGACTGCAGCAACCTCTCCAAATGATTCTCAGTCTTCCAAATTTTCCTTTGGCATTGCAGGTAACTCTTCATATGTAACTCCTAACTTAAATTCTGGTAACTTGAAGGCAACATCAATTCAACCAGTCACAATGGAAGAATGTGGGCAAACACAAACTCCAAGAAGGGAGCAATCAGTTCAATCTCAACAACCTCAGAACCTGGAAGTGCAGCAAGGAGAAAATATTCACAAGGAAAATAACAATGGTAAAGAAGTTACAGTCCAAATTGCAAGAAAGGAACAAAGTTACAAAGAAAAGGTTATGGAAAACAACCAGCAAGAAGGAAAACTGAAGCACTCCACAGCAATATGGAGAACAAGGACTACCAAAGAAACTTTCCACCAATCTCCAACAATTTTAAGAGGTATGATCCTAATCTCCAAGCTGATAAAACCCTTAAACAGGGAAACAATGCTCTTCAAGGCAATGTTAGATCATCTAACAGTCAGCAACAAGAGCAAAATAATAGTAGCAATACCAAACAAGACAAGAAATCAGAGCCTGCCCCCTATACTGTTATCCAATCTTTTGCTGCTCGTTTGAGATACAATTAATCTAAGAACGAAATTCCTATTGTGCTAAACAATCCTATACACACTACAAGACAAGGATACCCTGATGTCCTATTAGAGGAGGATGATTACTATGTTAAATTGGCTGCAACATGTAAGTACACTCTTGTGGGCAAATTCACTAACACTATGCCTAGGATGGAGTTGATAAGAAAGAGCTTCATTCTTCAGACTCAGCTCACTGGGAGTGTGAAGATCACACATTTTAATTCTAGGCATGTCTACATAGACCTGGATAATGAGTTTTACTATCAAACTGTCTGGACTAAGCTAAAGATGACCATTGAAGGGCAATTAATGAGAATTCAAGCTTGGACCCCAGACTTTACCCCTAAAGAGGAGACCCCCATTGTTCCTATATGGGTGGCTATCCCTGGCTTACCTTGGCACTGTTACAATAAGGTGTTGCTGACTACTATCTTGGAGTCTATTGGGAAGGTACTATTCCTTGACTCACCAACCTCCCAAAGGACTAGGGGCAGCACCACTAGAGTTAAAGTCCAAGTGGACCTCACTAAGGCCAGGCCTGCTCATGTTTGGCTGGGATTCAAAAACTCAGACCCCAACAAAGGAAGATGGTTAAAGGTAGAATATGAGGGGATTTCAAACTACTGCTTGTATTGTAAACATCAAGGCCATGTGGATGAAGAATTTACAATCAACAGGAGGGATGAGGAGTTCAAGAAAAGGAAGGTACTGGAAACTGAACAAAAAATTAAAGAACAGGGAGAACAAAAACATTATCAAGAACAGGAAAAGAATGCAAATGAGGCTGCAGCAAAAATACAGAACCAACAGAACAACAATCAAAGGGGTGCACTCAGAAAGGAAGAAAACCAAAATCAACCAAGGAAGCAAGTTACAGGCCATCAACAAGGAAAAAATACCATCAATCAAAAGGAGCAGGATCAGCAAGCAGAGTTACAGGAAGAGCAGTGGCAGACACAAAAAAAGAGACATCAAAAAAGTCAGGAACAAGTCATCTCCAAGGCTGTTTGGAGACCTGTCTCACCTCCAATGCAAATAGGCAGTGGCAATCACCAACAAGAGCAAGGAACAATAGGTATAACTAAATTGCAAACTCAAAACATCTTTTCTAACCTTGAAATGCAGGAACAACAGGAGATAAAAGAAGATCCTAGGAAAGCAGCAGATCATGCTGGAGAAGTTGGCACAGGTATTGACTCAATGCTGCCATGTCCCAATTCCCCCAACTATATTAATGTTGATGATGATCTTATTGAAGAAGTTGTTGGAAGTATGGATGGGGGGTGTCTGGAGAAAGCCTCTAACCTGCAGGATGGGGTTACCAAAGGGGGGTGTTTGCCTCATGTTCTGCATGAGGGGTTGGTTGACCATAGGCCAGACCTTAGAGCCTCTGATAATTCTAGGAGCAGACATCAACAAGGGGAAAAACAACAGAACAAACAACATGTTCAGAGCAGAGATAACAGGGAACAAGATGCTGAAAACAATATGGAAAAATAACTTGAAAAAGAGGAAAAATAAAGATAAAGGGAAACAGGTTAATACTAGTACTCCAGAAAGCACTCCCAAGAGCAAAAACAAGCCTAGTAAACAGAAAAGGGATGCTGCTAAGAGGAGACAAAGTAAGCTACATGAAAGTGATCAGAATCAGGAAAAGAGGGAGGAGCCATATAATCAAGGGCTGGACATCCCCCCAATACATACTCAACACATGACCCCCCCAACAGCTGAGCCACCTGATAAGAGACAGCAAGTCTGTCAAGTCAATACAATACCTCTGTTTGATGAATATGCTGTTGAGAATTCTGAAGATGAACTAGAAAGGGACAATCATTCTCTAGAGGATTAGATGATGATGATGAGATTAGTAAGGCTCTCATTAAAGCCTTTAGTCCCCATAATGATCAGACTCTTGAGGAGGAGACTCAGCAGGTCACTCAGAGTCAAGGATTGTCTCCAAGAGGGTTCCAACATGACAAAATTCACTTCAAGAACCAAGATGTCAATACTGTCTCTGCTGGCAGACCTAACACCAGGCTCTTTGCCTCTAGACATTCCCAATGATTAGTACAATCATATGGAATGTGAGAGGGATCAACACTCAGGGAGTGATGGAGAGACTCAAAATGCTCAGGAAAATGCATCATTTATCTGTTATCACTATCTTGGAACCCTTCTCTAACAGTGTTCATGTTCAAAGCTTTAAGGCTCAGTTAAACATGGAAAATGCTACTAGTAATTGCAATGGTAAAATTTGGTTTTTTTGGAGCAGTGATATTGACTGTAATATTCTTGATGAAGATGAACAACAAATCACTTGTGACATGAAACACAATGAATTACAATACCAATTTACTAGTACTTTTGTTTATGCTAAATGCAAAGAACACCTTAGGAGACCTCTCTGGGATAAAATGCTTCAACTAGCCACAGTGACTGACAATCCTTGGTGTGCTGTGGGTGATTTTAATGTCATTACTTCTGTGGAGGAAAAACTGGGAGGAGTGCCATATAACATGAGGAAAAGCATGGATTTCATTGCTGTCATTGAAGCCTGTGGCCTCTTGGAATTGGTTTTAGTGGCCATAAATTCACTTGGTCTAATAAGAGGGGTATTAACCATAGAATTTGGAAAAGACTTGACAGGGCTATGGTAAATGATTCTTGGTTGGAAAAAATGCCTCAAACTACTATAACTCATTTTCCATCATCAGGGTCAGACCACTGTCCTCTTCTCATGGAAATGGTTTCCATGGAGGCTGACCACATCAAGTACTTCAGATTCCTCAATTGTTGGGTTGACAATCCTCAATTCATGGAAACTGTAAAAACTTGTTGGGAAAAGGAAGTGACAGGCAATGGTATGTGGAGATTTCACCAAAAAATGAAAAGATTGTCAAACACACTTAGTGTTTGGTCAAAAATTGAGTTTGGTGATATTTTCCAAAAAGTGAGGATGTATGAGGAACAAGTGCAAAAAGCTGAAGAAAATCACATCCTGGACCAAAGTGACTCTCTCAGAAGTGCTCTTCATGAAATTAATGCTCAATATATCAAATTTCTCAAGTTACAGGACACTATCTTGAAATAGAAAACACAGCTGCAATGGTTTAAGGAGGGTGACACCAACTCCAAATATTTCCACTCTGTCATAAGGGGAAGGGGAAGGAAACTATTTATTCATAAAATTGTCAATGAAAATGGGGATTGGATACAAGGTGAGAACAACATTGCTCAGGCAGCTTGTGAGCATTTCAAGGCTATCTTCACAGGAGAGGAAAAACTTATTAATGAACAGACATTGGAGTGCATTCCAAGAATGATTAGTCATGACCAAAATACTCACCTCACCAATAAACCTGATATGGATGAACTTAAGGAGGTGGTATTTTCTATGAATTCAAACTCTGCAGTTTGTCCTGATGGTATGAATGGGTACTTCTTCCAGAAGTGCTGGAACATTATCAAGAATGATCTAATGGGAGTGGTTCAGGCTTTTTTCTGTGGTCAAATGATTCCTAAATACTTCTCCCATTCTTGTATTGTGCTGCTCCCTAAAGTTAACAATCCAAACAAGATTACTGAGTTTAGGCCCTTAAGTCTGAGTAACTTCACTAGTAAGATTATATCTAACTAGTAAGTAACAGACTTAGTCCTATCCNATTGGACATGGCAAAAGCGTATGGCAGGGTCACTTTGTCATATATTTGCTTGGTTCTAAGGAAAATGGGTTTTGATGATGTTTATTGATATGGTGTGGAGAATCATGGCCAATAATTGGTACTCAATCATTGTCAATGGCAAGAGGTATGGTTTCTTTCACTCCACTAGAGGTCTCAAACAAGGTGATCCCTTTCTCCGGCCCTATTTATTTTAGGTGCTGAGGTATTATCAAGATCAATTAACAGGTTACACAACCATCCGGATTATCATGGTTTTTCATGAAAGAGGGGGCCCAAGTGAACCATTTGAGCTTTGCTGATGATATAATTTCTATTCAACTCTGGAAGATGCAAAACTTTAAAGCTCTTAATGGCTACTTTAAAGGATTATGAGAATACTTCTGGGCAACTTATTAATGGTGACAAAAGCCACTTTATGCTACACTCTAGTGCTTTCAATAGCACTAGAGATAGAATTAAAAGGCTGACAGGTTTCAAACAAAAGCAGGGTCCTACTACTTACCTAGGATGCCCTTATTTGTTGGCAGGCCTAGGAACATTATTTTTCTGATCTTGTTAACAAGGTTGTTTCAGATTACAGGTTGGCAAACCAAACAATTAGCTATGGAGGCAAAGCTATACTCACTAAACAGTTCTTCAGGCCTTACCTATTCATCTTCTATCTGCGGTAACCCCTCCAGTGACAGTAGTTAGGCAATCCAAATGCTTATAGCTGACTTTTTCTGGGATGGAAGAGTGATAGGAAGAGGTATCACTGGGCTTCTTGGAAAAATTTAAGTTACCCCTATGAGGAAGGGGGGGGGAATGAGAAACTTACAAGATATTTGCAAAGTTTTCCAACTCAAACAGTGGTGGATTTTTAGAACCAAACAAACTCTTTGGGGAGATTTCCTAAGAGCCAAATATTGCCAAACGATCCAATCTAGTAAGCAAAAAATGGGACACAACAGATTCATTAACATGGAAATATATGCTGAAGAATAGACAACAAGCTGAGCTACATATTCACTGGAAACTTCAAGCTGGGAATTGCTCCTTTTGGTGGGACAATTGTCTTGGCATTGGACCCCTTGCAAACTTCACAACCAATAGCAACAAGTTCAACAACTCTACAGTTGCTGAATTCTGGGAGGAAGGGAGGTGGAACTGGAGCAAACTACTACAAGAGGCACCTGCTGATCAACTTGCACACATACTGGCAACTGAAATCTCACCTCAGCAACACCTCCTAGACCAGCCAGTTTGGAGACTCAACTCTCATGGAGGATTCAGTTGTGCATCAGCTTGGGAGGAGATTAGAGAAAAAAGAGATAAACATCACTTCAACTCTCTTTTATGGCACCTTTCAAGACCTCTTTTTTAATATGGAGAACCCTTAGGGGTAAACTCCCTACTAATGATAAACTAACCAGTTTTGGCATTGAGCCATCACAATGTGTCTGCTATTTTGACAGGTCAGGTATGGACTGCATAGAACATATGTTCAACAAAGGAAAATTTGCAGCTAGGGTATGGACTAGCCTTGCAGGCAGTGCAGGCCTGCAACCAGATCACTCTTCCCTGAGGGCATTGATTCAACAATGGTGGACTGCCAGGCCTAAAAATACAGCCCACAACATGCTTCTGCAAGACACCCCAATCTTCATTTGCTGGAATCTATGGAAGAACAGGTGTGCATCACAATATGGAGGCAAAACAACCAACATCAACAGGGTCAAATATGCTATCTACAAATACAATTATAAGATGCTTACCAATGCTTTCCCTCAGATCCACTGGCCTGCCAAGTGGACATATTTAATGCCGATGAGTGAAAGATGTGTGCATGACATCAAAGTGAGCATGGTATCATGGCTTAAACCTCCAGAACAGTGGCTCAAAGTGAACACTGATGGCAGTGCACTCCTGGAAGGCTGGGATCTGGAGGTATCTTAAGAGACAAACAAGGCAAATTGGTTATGGCTTTCACAACACCACTTGGAGAAGGAACAAACAACAAAGCTGAAATAGAGGCAGCCATCTTTGGTTTAACTTGGGCACTTGAGTTGGGATATAGAAACATAATATTGGAGCTTGATTCTCAACTAGTAGTACATTGGATCTTAAAGAAGGCAGTCCCTCAATGGAGCATCATCACACAGCTGGGGAAATTGCAAAATCTCATCTCCCAAACCCAAAACTTCAAGTGCTTACATATATTCAGAGATTCAAATTGGGTGGCTGATGCACTCTCCAAACATAGGCACAAGACAGACATCCCACAGGTGTATTTCAACAGCCAACAAATGCCTAAGGAAGCAAAGTCATACTATCATTTGGATCTTCTGGAGATACCGAGCTTTAGGAGAAAGAAGACCAAAAAGATTAAGAAACCTCCTTAAGCACTTTTGTACCTTTTCAACTTAGCTATTATTTAAAATTATAGCTATTTTGAATAGGTTAGCTTAGATTTTATTTTTGTAAAGGGAGAGTCTCCCTTGTTTATGCTTCCTAGATACTTTGTAATGAGAGGAGTCCTCTCCTTAGGTTCTTAGTATTTTGGTTTCATCTTCTATGTAAGGGGAAGAGTTAACTTCCTTTTTGGAAAGTTGACTTTAAACCATCTTAGGTTCGGAGGTTAGGTTTATGTCCCCCTCATTGTACTTTGTTTTTTGTTATTAATGTTAAGGCCTGGGCGTGCTGCTCATCCCCTACCCCTCCAAGGGTAATTCAAAAAAAAAAAAAAAAACCCAAAATGCTCTCTACAAGCTTTAGAACGTTAGAAGCCCAACGGCTAGTTCAGCGTGGCTGAACATGCGCGTGTGTTACCGGCGGTACAGTCTAGGCCACCGAAACAGTCCCAACTAGGACATCATGTGAATAAGAACTCTGTTAGGCTAGAACCCCTCTTAGTTTCGAAGAATTTTTCAGCAAGTTCACAGCTCAAATATATGGTAAACAGGGAGAAGTCGCGGTGAGAAACGGAGGAGGAACATGAGATTATTTCGCCGGATTCTATTAGATTAAATTAGGAATTACAACAAAAATTGGAATGAATCTACACAGCAGGAGAGACAACATATGAATCAATCCAGGAATTTTAACCAGCCAATTGATGGAAATGATGAGGCGCAATTGGGGGTAGGTGCTGACAGAAGTCACGAGAGGCAATCACTGAATCAGGCCATCTATCGAGCATATATGCAAGAAATCTCTACTAGGGTTTTCTCGTAAGGGAAGAATACCATCTCACGGTGATTTCTAGTGGAATCAAAGGTCAAAGTTCGAAAGATAGAATCGCCGGTGAACAGTTTGAACAACAAAAACGAGATGATAATGGAAACTCCAAATCGCAACACGTGTATAAAAACTCATATTCTACTCAAGGAATAGAACAAATTCATCAGGATAAGTCATCTGAGGAAGCAAACAGAACTACAACTGCGAAGAGGTGTACAGTGGAGCAAAGGAATGTTTTAGCTATGAATGAAGGTGAGACACCAAAGAATGTCATAGACTTAGAAACTCCTTCACATGGTTCAGCAAAGGGTAACATGAGGGACACAAATCATCCCAAAGATGGAACAACACACTCACAAGGGCAAGATATGGAAAGTGAAGATGCAGTTAGGAATGAGGGACATGATAAGCATCAAAACTGCCAGGAGCAAGACAGGGAAACACAACATGCAGGTAAACCCCTCATCGCTACTAATGATGCTAATGATCCCAATTATCGTAGTAGTGCTGGACATGTGCATAATCATGCCATGGGAACTGATGCTGTTAATGTTAAAGACAAGAGTCAGGATGATAGAAATGGAAGTGTAGGGGTAATGCAGCAAGTGGATAGTGGGAGGGGTGGTGATCTTAATGTGTATCATAGAGATTTTCCTAAAATCTCTAGTAATTTTGACAAACGAACCCCCTTCTATAATTCACAATCAGCATGCTAACTTCCCCAAACCTACTGAGAATAGTACTGCTAAAACTTAGAGTAATATTAAGCAAGAACAGGTCCCTGAACCACCCCCTTACACTATGGTTCAAACTCTTGCAGCTAGACTAAGGAAAATCCATGAAGCTCAAAGTCCTAACATAGTTCTAAGAACCAAACCTAGACAAACCACCAAGCAGGGGCAACCAGCAGTAATATTTGACATACATGACTATATGCATACCCTTACGGTGGATTGCAAATACACTTTGGTTGGAAAGTTAGCACTACTATGCCTAAAGTGGAGCTGATTAGGAAAAGTTTTATCCAACAGACTCAGCTCAATGGGGGGGTCAACATAGCACATTATAATGCCAAACATGTCTTCATTGATCTCCAAAATGAGCTTGACTACAATACAGTTTGGACTCAACAGAGAATGACTATAGAGGGAAAACTTATGAGAATTCAGGCATGGACTCCTTTCTTTACCCCTGAAGAAGAAACTCCTATTGTACCAGTTTGGATTTTACTCCCTGGATTACCCTGGCACTGTTTTAAGAAGCCTTTCCTCATTCCCTTCCTAGAAAATGTAGGAAAGGTGCTTTACTTGGACACAACATCCATCAAGAGATCAAGGGCAGGGATGGCAAAGGTAAAGATGCAGATTGACCTAACCAAACCTAGACCTAGGCATGTGTGGATTGGTCTTGATAATGAGGATGACACCATAGGTGTTTGGCAGCCTATTGAAAATGAGAATATTCCACCCTATTGTGAATATTGTAGACATCAAGGCCATGATTTAGAAGAATGCAAGGCAAGAATAAGAGATGAGGAGTACAGAAAAAGGAAGGAGCAAGAGAATGATAAGAGAAATAAAAGTAAAGAAAAACATACTAACAAAGGATAGGAAGTAATGCAGAATAAGGCAAAAGATGGTATGGATCAAGTGCAGCAAAAAAACTAAAGAAAGTGGTAAGCAACAACAACCTATGCAAAAAAAAGAGGAGGAATGGCACTCTCAAAGGAGGAGAAATCAAAGAGGCCAGGAGGAGACAGGACAAAAAGCTGTATGGAGGCCTACTTCAACCTCAGAGCATGCAGCAAAGAACAACCAACATAACCAAGTTCAACAAGCATGTATGAATACTAACCATCAAAACAATATCTTTAATAAACTAACAATGCAGGAAGAAAACCTCAATGCAGACCAGGAAACAAATCAGGAGAGGAACACAAGGCAAGGAAATCAAAACATGGAACAAATGAGAAGTAGATCAGATCAGCAACAACTGAAGCAACAAAAAGAAAGGATAAAAAACAACTCAGGTATCATAGCTGAAAACCCTATAACTAGTATATTGCAAATCAATGAAAGTAGGATGGATGTAGCTGTTGGAGGTATGGAAGGGGATGTCAGGAGAACATTACTAATATGCAGGAAGGGGCAACCAAAGGGGGGAACCTACCTCATTATGGGAATGAGAAGGAATACACTGACCAAAACTCTGACATTAGAGACCAAACTAGCAGGAAAAAGTAACAAAAGGAGGACACTCAAACATTCATGAAAAGGAACAACAAATTGAAAACAGGCCTACAAGCAACAAGAAAGTGCATCAGGGAAAACAATATAGGGATACTGAAACCATGAGGTCCCAAAATAGGAATAACAGTGAAAAGGAGTTGAACAACAATGTTGTTAAAGGTAATGTAGAAAATACTCCAAGGAGCAAAAACAAACCTAGCAAACAAAAAAGAGATGCTGCTAAGAGAAAACTAAACAAACAACAAGAGACAGATCAGGAAAACCAACAGGAAAGGAGAGTGAATTCAGGTAAAGAGTTGGAGGATGAGGATAATCAACAGGGTCAGATCAACAAATTTGATCAGACCAAAATATTAACACCTCCTCCCAGGGCACCACCGGATAAAGAACATGGAAAATGCCAAGTCAATACTGCCCCTTTAATTGATGAATATGAGGTGATCAATTCAGAGGATGAAATAGATATAAATAATCAATATGGGCAGGAACCTGATGATGATGATGAGATTAGTGATGCTTTGATAAGAGCATTTAGTCCTCAGAATGATCAAGATTTTGAGGAGGAGATTCAACAGGTGACTAAAAATCAAGGTCTATCTCCAAGAAGATTGAAGCATGAGAAATTTCATTTCCAAAATCAGGACGTAAAAACTGTCATTGCTGCCAGACCAAACACAAGGCTTTTATCCTCTAGAGTTTCCCAATGATTAGTACAATTATTTGGAATCTGAGAGGAATCAACACTGAGGGAGTCATGGAAAGAATCAAAATGCTCAAGAAAATGCATCATTTAGCCATTATTTCTATTCTAGAGTCTTTTGCAAATAATAGTAATGTAATGAATTTCAAGAATCAACTAGCAATGGACAATGCAATAACCAACTGCAATGGTAAAATATGGCTTTTTTGGAATGGGGATGTTGATTGTGTTGTGAAAGATCAGGATGAACAACAAATTACCTGTGATTTCTTCCATAATGAGCTTAAAAAACAATTCACCATGACATTTGTCTATGACAAATGTAAAGAGTACCTAAGAAGACCTCTGTGGGATAAAATACTCCAACAAGCAGAGATAGAGGACAAACCATGGTGCTCAGTTGGGAATTATAATGTCATAACTTCCACTGAGGAAAAATTAGGAGGAATACTATACAATATCAGGAAAAGTCTAGATTGTATTTCTATTATAGAAGCTTGTGGTCTGATGGATATTGGTTTTAGTGGCCAAAAATACACTTGGTCCAATCATAGAGGCATCACTCAAATAATTTGGAAGAGGCTTGACAGAGGGCTGATAAATGATAACTGGCTAGAGACTATGCCTCAAACTACTATCACTCACCTTCCTTCTACTGGTTCTGATCATTGTCCATTGTTATTGGAGATCATTAACAATGAGGGGAGTCATACCAAGTACTTCAAATTCCTTAACTGTTGGGTGAATAGCCCTAACTTCTTAGGAACTGTGAAAGCTTTTTGGGAAAGGGAGGTGACTGGAAATAGTATGTGGAAATTTCACCAAAAAATGAAAAGACTCTCTAACACTCTAAGTAATTGGTCCAAACAGGAATTTGGAGACATATCCATGAAGGCTAGAGAGTTTGAAGGAAAGGTTAAAGGTGCTGAGGAAAATTTGATCCAAAACAACAGTGTTACCAACACAGAGATTCTACATGAAATTAATGCCAAATATATTAGATATCTCAAGTTGGAAGATGCAATCATGAAACAAAAATCTAAGTTGCAATGGTTCAAGGAGGGGGATACAAATTATGAATTCTTCCATTCCTGGATAAGGGGTAGAAGGCGAACACTGTTCATTCACAGAATCCAGGAAAAGGAGGAATGGATCCAGGGAGATGAGAACATTGGTAGGGCTGCCTGTGAATACTTTCAACAGATGTTTACAGGGGATAGCAAAAGTATCAATGAAGCAAACCTTGAGTGCATCCCTAGAATGGTAAATCAGGAGCAAAATGACAGGCTTACTTCTCATCCTACTATGACTGAATTACAAGAGGTGGTCTTCTCTATGAACCCCCATTCTGCAGCAGGGCCAGATGGCATAAATGGTTAATTTTTTAAAAAATGTTGGCACATGATCAATCAAGACTTGATGGGAGTGGTTTTAGGTTTTTTCAGTGGACAAGAGATCCCCAAGTACTTTTCTCATTCTTGTAAAGTACTTCTACCCAAGGTGAATAACCCTAACAAGCTGAAGGAGTTCAGGCCTATTAGTCTGAGGAATTTCATTAGTAAAATCATCTCCAAATTGTTGAGTACAAGATTGAGTCCTATTCTACCTAATTTGATCTCCCTCAATCAGTCTGGTTTTGTGAAAGGTAGAAGTATAACTTAAAATATCATGCTGGCACAGGAAATCACACATCAGATTAAGAAGTCTAACATAGGTAGCAATGTCATTATAAAGCTTGACATGGCTAAGGCCTATGATAGAGTTTCTTGGGCTTATATATGTCTTGTCTTAAGGAAGATGGGTTTTGAGGAAACCTTCATTGATATGGTGTGGAGAACGATGGCTAATAATTGGTACTCTATCATAATTAATGGAAGAAGATTTGGTTTTTTCCAATCTTCTAGAGGCCTCAAGCAAGGAGATCCCCTTTCCCCTGCCCTATTTATTTTAGGTGCAGAGATGCTTTCTAGATCCTTAAATTGACTACACAATCATCAAGACTACCATGGTTTTGTCATGGAATGAAGGGACCCCCAAGTGAACCACTTGAGTTTTGTTGATGATACCATCCTGTTTACTTCAGGAAGGGCTAAATCTCTCCAACTCATCATGCAGACTCTCAAAAGATATGATGACACTTCAGGCAAATGATTAACTGTGAAAAAAGTCATTTCATGGTCCGTCAAAATGTGTTTGACAGTACTAAAGAAAGAATTAAAAGGATCACTGGTTTCAAACACAAACAAGGTATTATCACTTACCTAGGATGCCCACTCTTTGTGGGTAGGCCTAGGATTTCTTATTTTTCTGAACTTGTGAATAAAATTATTTGCAGGATTACAGGATGGAAAACCAAGCAATTAAACTATGGAGGCAGAATAGTGTTGATCAAACATGTCTTTCAAGCCCTTCCAATTCACTTACTCTCAGCTATTACTCCTCCCTCAACAGTGATCAAGCAAATACAGATGTTAATGGCATATTTCTACTGGGGATGGAAAAGTGATAAGAAGAAATAGCATTAGGCCTCCTGGAAGAATCTCAGCTATCCTACAGATGAAGGTGGGGTAGGGATGAGGAACTTGAAAGATGTGTGCTTAGCCTTCAAATATAAACAATGGTGGACCTTTAGGACTAAGCACACATTGTGGGGAGAATTCATCAAGGCCAAATACTGCCGAAGGTCAAACCCCATCTGCAAAAAATGGGACTTTTGGGATTCATTGAGTTGGAAACACATGATAAACAACAGAGATAACATGGAACAACATATTCAATGTAAGCTGAATTCTGGAAATTGCTCCTTTTGGTGGGATAATTGGCAGGGAGAGGGTCATCTTGCTCAGTTCTCTACCAACAACCATAGGTTTGACAATAGGAGGGTAGCTGATTTTTTGGTTAATGGCCAGTGGAACTACCAATTATTGATTCAACAGGCTCCCTCTAATTAGCTAGCCAAGATCCTAGCAGTAACTATTCCCCCAACAATAAATCCCAGATCAAGAATATTGGAAAGCCAACTCCAATGGCAGGTTCACTTGCTCTTCACCATGGAATGAAATCAGGGAGAAAATACCTAAATCTCAGTTCAATACTCTCATATGGAACAAACATATACCATTTAAAGCCTCCTTTCTCCTTTGGAGGTTTTAAATGGGAAGGTCCCTACTAATGAGAAATTAATCAAGTTTGGAATAGAGCCTACTAATTGTTTTTGTTGCAGGAATAGGGCAGGATCAGACACAACCAATCACATCTTCAACAATGATGATCTAGATGTAGAAGTTTGGAAACGTTTTACTACAAGAGCAAGGGTGAAAACAGATCACAACTCCCTGAGACAACTTATAACTCAATGGTGGACAATGAAGAACAAAAATGATGTTCATAAGCTCATCCTTCAGGCCACCCCCATCCTCATCTGTTGGAACTTATGGAAAAACAGATGTGCTTGTAAATATGGGGCAAAAACCACTAACAGCACCAGAGTCAGGTATGCCATCTATAATGATAACTATAAACTAATAATTTCTATCTATCATTAGGTTAACTGGCCTCCTACATGGTGTGGAATCATCAAACTTGCTGAAAGTGCATACAGATTACTGAAGTACAAAAGACAACTTGGACAAAACCACCAGAACTATGGATCAAACCTAACACAGATGGGAGTGCACTTGAGAATCCTGGAATAATAGGGGAAGGTGGTATATTGAGAGATCAGGAAGGCAGGATGACAATACCCTATTCAACACCCCTTGGAAATGGTACAAACAATCAAGCAGAGTTAGGAGCTGCCATATTTGGAATGACTTGGGCATTGAATTAGGCTAGAGGAAAATTATTTTGGAGATGGATTCTAAGCTAATTGTCAAGTGGATCCTACAGAAAGCTACACCTCAATGGAGTATATGCAATCAGCTAGACATATTGAGAGGTCTCATCTTCAAAACTCAAGACTTCAAATGTACACATATCTTCAGGGAAGCAAATTGGGTGGCTGATGTACTGTCCAAGCACAGTCACAAAATTACTTGTCCTGAAATTTATTTCAGCAGGCAAGAAATACCTAAAGAGGCAAAAGCTTACTATCAGTTAGACGTACTGGAGAAGCCAAGCTTTAGAAGGAGAAATACTAAGAAGATTAAAGAACCTCCTTCAACATCTTACTAGCTTTTCAACTAAGCTATAATTCATGATTATAGCTCTTTTGAATAGTTGAGGTTAGGGGTTTAATTTTTTGAGATTGTAAAGGGAGAGTCTCCCTAATTTAAGCTTCCTAGATTCTATGTATGGAGAGGAGTCCTCTCTTATAGGTACTTAGAATTTTTTTGAATCATCAATGTATAAGGGGAGGAGTGTACTTTCTTTGGAAGTGACTCCAAGCCATCTTAGGTTCTAAGGTAAGGTGAAGCCCCCCTCATTGTAAATATTTTTGGTGAAATGGTAAGGCCCAAACATTAAGCACTAAACCATAGATTTTTAACCTCGAATGCTAAACGTTGAACCATAAAACCTACAAAAAACTTACACCCTAACCCTAATCCTAACCCTAACCCTAACCCTAATCCATAAACCCTAAACCCTAAACCCTTAGTCCAAAAAAGAATTCCAAAAAAAAAACATTAAACACTAAAACCCAAACATTAAACACTAAACCCATAATACCAATACCCAAACATTAAACACTAAACCATTGATATTAAATCTCAAATCCTATAACCTAAATCCAAAAACCTAAAAACAAACATAACCCTAACCCTAACCTTAACCTTAACCCTAACCCTAAACCATAAACCTAAGCCCAAAATACTAAAACCCAAAAATTAAAACCTAAACCATAGATTTTAAACCTCAAATGATAAACGCTGAACCATAAAATCAAAAAAAAAAAATTACACCCTAACCCTAAACTCTAAACCCTAAGTTCAAAAAAACGTTAAAAAAAAACACCAAGTCCAAAATACTGAAACCCAACATTAAACACATAACCATAGATTTTAAACCTCAAAACCTAAACCACAAGCCCTAAAACCTAAAAACAACCTAAACCCTAACCCTAAACCTAACCAAAACCATAACCCTACCCTTAACTCTAACCCTAACCCTAAACTATTGACCGAAACCCCAAGCCCAAATACCAAAATCCAAACATTAAACACTAAACCATAGATTTTAAACCAAAAATCCTAAACCTAAACAAAAACCTAAACTTTAACCCTTACCCTAACCATAAACCGTAAACCCTAAATTCAAAGCCTAAAATACCAAAATCCTAACATTAAACAATAAACCAACGATATTACAACTCAAATCCTTGACCCCAAAACCTAAAACCTAAAAACCAACATAAACCCTAACATTATCCTTAACCCTAATCCTACCATAAACCCTCAAATCCTAAACCACAAACCCTAAACCCTAAAAAAAACTAAACCCTAACCCTAACCCTAACACATACCCTAATCGTAACCCTAAACCATTAACTCGAAACACCAGCCCAAAATACCAAAAACAATCATTAAACACTAAACAATAAATTTTATACCAAAAATCCTAAACCCCAAAACCTATAACCTAAAAAAATCTCTAAACCCTAGCCCTAACCCTATCCATAACCTGAACCCTAACCCTAACCATATCCTTAACCCTAACCCTAAACCCTAAACCCTAAACCCAAAGCCCAAAATACGAAAACCCTAACATTAAACACTGAACCATAGACATTACAACCCATATCCTTAACCCCAAACCCTAAAGCCTAAATAACCTAACCTCTAACCCTAACCCTAACATTAACCCTAACCCTAATTCTACCATAAACCGTAAACCCCAATCCCAAAATCAAAAAACCCAAACATTTAAAACTAAACCATTTATATTAAACTTCAAATCCTAAACTCTAAACCCAAAAACCTTAAAAAAAAAAATACCTAACCCTAACCCGAACTCTAACCTTAACCCAAACCTTAACCTTAATACTAACCCTAAGTAATTAACCCAAAAATTCAAGCCCAAAATACCAAAACCAAAACATTAAACAATAAACAATAGATTTTAAACCAAAAATCCTAAACCATAAAACCTAAAAACATAAAAAACCCTAAACCCTAACCCTATCCCTATCCCTAAAGGGAACCCTAACCCTATCTTTAACACTAACACTAAACCCTAAACCCAAAACCCAAATCCCAAAATCCTAACATTAAACACTAATCCATAGATATTAGAACTCAAATCCTCAAGCCCACACCCTAAAACCTAAAAAATAACCTAATTCCTAACCCTACCACTTACATTAACCCTAACCCTAACCTACCATAACCCTAAACCCCAAGCCCAAACTACCAAAACCCAACATTAAACACTAAATCATTGATATTTAACCTTATTTCCTAAACCTTAAACCTAAAAACCTAAAAAAAAAAACTTAACCCTAACCCTTAACCTTAACCTTAACCCTAACCATAACCATAACCCCAAACCATAAACACAAAACCCTAAGCCCAAAATACCAAAACACAAATATTAAATACTAAACTATAGATTTTAAACCTCGAATGCAAAATACTGAACCATAAAACCTAAAAAAGAAACTACACTATAACCCTTATCCTAACCCTAACCCTAACGCAAAACCCTAAACCCTAAACCCTAAAAGTCCAAAAAAAAACTGAACCCTATCCCTAACACAACCCTAACCCTAACCATATCCTTAACCCTAACCCTACACCCCCTAAACCCTAAACCCTAAACCCAAATCCCAAAATACAAAACCTAACATTAAACAGTAAAACATAGATATTACAACTCAATTCCTTAAACCCAAACCCTAAAACCTAAAAAAAACAAACTAACCCTGACCATAATTTTAACCCTAACCCTAGCCCTACCATAAACTCTAAACCCCAAGCCAAAATACCCAAACCAAACATTAAACACTAAACCATTGATATTAAATCTCAAATCCTAAACCCTAAACCCAAAAACCTAAAAAAAAAGACCTAACCCTAACCCTAACCCTGACCTTAACCATAACCCTAACCATAAACCATAAATCGGAAACCCTAAGCTCAAAATACAAAAAACCCAAACATTAAATACTAAACCATAGATTTTAAACCACAAATACTAAACGATGAACCATAAAATTTTAAAAAAAACTACACCCTAACCCCAACCCTAACCCTAAACCCTAAACCCTAAGTCCAAAACAAGCCCAAAATACTGAAACCCAAACATTAAACATTTAACCATAGATTTTAAACTTCAAATCCTGAACGAAAAACCCTAAAACCTAAAAACAACCCTAAACCTAACCCTAACCCTAAACCCTAAACCCTAAACCCATATCCTAAAATACCAAAATCCTAACATTAAACACTAAACCAAAGATATTACAACTCAAATCCTTGACTCAAACCCTAAAACCTAACAAAATAACCTAAACCCTAACATGAACCCTAACATTGTCCCTAACCCTACCACACACCCTAAACCCCAAGACGAAAATACCAAAACCCAAACATTAAACACTAAACCATTGATATTAAACTGCAAATCCTAAACCCTAAACCCAAAAACATAAAAAATACCTAACCCTAACCCTAATTCTAACTTTAACCCTAACCCTAAACCTTAAACCCAAAACCCTTAGCCCAAAATAACAAAACCGAAACATTAAATACTAAACCATGGATTTTAATCCTCAAATGCTAAACACTGAATCATCAAACCTAAAAAAACCTACATACTACCCCTAACCCTAACCCTAACCCTAAGCCTAAACCCTAAACCCTAAATCCTAAACCCTTAAACTTTAAGTCCAAAAAAAGTCCAAAAAAACCCATATGTCCAAAATACAAAAACATAACATTAAACACTAAACCATAGATTTTAAACTTCAAATCCTAAACCACAAACCCTAGACACTAAAAAATTTAAACCCTAACCCTAACCCTATACCATTAACACAAAATCCCAAGCCCAAAATACCACAGCCAAAACATTAAACACTAAACCATAGATTTTATACCACAAAATCCCTAAACCCTAACCCTAACCCTATCCCTAACATGAACCCTAACCTTAACCATATCCTTAACCCTAACCCTAAACCCTAAACCCTAAACACAAAGCCCAAAATATGAAAACCCTAACATTAAACACTGAACTATAAATTTTACAACTCAAATCCTTAACCCCAAACCCAGAAACCTAAAAAACAACCTAACCCCTAACCTTAACCTAACATTAACCCTAACCCTAACCCTACCATAAACCCTAAACCCCAAGTCGAAAATATAAAAAACTAAACATTAAACACTAAACCGTTGATATTCAATCTCAAATCCTAAACCCTAAACCCAAAAACCTAAAAACAAAAACCTAACCCTAACCCTAATCTTAACCTTAACCATAACCATAACCCTACACCATAAATCGAAAACCCTAAGCCCAAAATACCAAAACCCACACATTAAATACTAAACCATAGATTTTAAACCACAAATGCTAAATGTTGAACCATAAAATCTAAA
>JAJJBR010001062.1:0-22249 GCA_022817965.1 Solanum lycopersicoides
TCTCATAACCTGCGTCTCTTACTGAGGTTTAGAGCACTTGATGAAAAAGAGGCTAGAAAGTGGTTTAGTAACTTCCAAACAAAAGACCTGGTGACATGAATGTGTATTCATGAAAGTTTAAATCCGCTTTTCAATTTATCTCTTTCTGGCTGTCCCATAAATATCACGAAGATATAAGAAGATGCTTCGGGTTCTTGATAGAGTGTTCTAACATATGGTTGGATAGCCCAAGTTATCTAGCAGGCACTCTGGGTATCGGTTAAATGATTGAAAGTGAAACGCCCAAACCCACAATCATTTATCTTATGTAAAAAAAAGTAAATTCGTGCATCAATATGTTTTTTCGATCTTGTCGGGGATAGGGTGGAGGCAAAAATAAACGTTATTACCTCAAAAGTGCTGGGATGTGAACCATTTTATGTCATACAATAAGCCATACTCATAACATGGTTGCTTACAAGTTTCTTTTTGAGTGCTGATGGCTTAATGATTCCATGGTCTAATTAATGCCAAATTGCCTAAAGATTGGTATCCGACCACATTGACAGTAAAGATGATGAATCTCACTTAAAGCCTGGTCACGACCCCTAAACTGCTATGTCCACTCCTGCCGCGCTCCGCCTTGATAAGAAGGCTATAAAACTGTCTTGCGTCACATGTTTGGAATGAATACGGAAACAACAAACAACAAAAAAAGTTCACTCAATTTCTACACCCAAAACTTTGTGAGGACTTGTGTGTGTGTGACATAAATCTTAATAACAATCATGTAAGAAATTAGATCACTTTAAACTATACATGGAGTACGATAGGCGGCTTTTTTAAAGTAACCATATATTTAAGATTCAAGTAAGGCGTGTGTCTATCGACTGTGAGAGGTGGACAAAGATGATGTTCACCTTTGGCACCTCTAACCGTTGCCTTTCGACTGGGAATGTCATACTTTAAAAAGGATCTTAAAGAGGAAACAAAGACAATTTTCCAAATGCCTTTAAGTGGACAATATTTGTCCTTTTGCACCTTAAGCTAGCTTTTGTATCTCGATTTTTTATCATTCAACGATCTTTAAATTTCCGTCATTGATTTAAGGTTTGGACAATAACTTGTGTCCCTTTGTCAACGCTTAAGCTTTAGGGAGTTTCCTAACGGTAAGTGTAGTTACTTAAAAGGATCTTTTAATTTCATTGCCGTAAGATGTTGGACAAAAGTATTTCGTGTATGTCCCTTTGTACATCTTAATTGCCTTTTCTACTGGTGTATACTTATAAAGGGATCTTTAAACTTTCCTATCCTAGGTGGACAATATTTGTCCCTTTTGCACCTTAGGCTAGCTCTTTGTTGCGATTTTATCCTTCAAAGAATCTTAAAATTCCATGCCTTTAAGGTGGACAAACTGTCCCTTTGCAACCTTATAACAGAGTTTTCGCGGATTTATCTTTATAATGATCTTTAAATAATTCCATGCCTTAAGGTGCGAACAATATATTTGCCCCTTGCCCCTTAACTGGTTTCTTTTCACTAGGGTTTATCCTATGCACTTCAAGTTGGTTAAGTATTGGGATGGACCTTGTAACACTCATTGAGTTATTTTCAAGCGGGGAGGCGTTACACGGTTTTTATATTCTAGTAAAGCTTTAAGTTGGTTAAGCATTCGGAACCTTGTAACACCTTGAGTTATTTACAAGGAGGGATTCGTTACAACGTATTCTAGTTAAAGCTTCAAGTTGGTAAGCATTCCGGGCCCATGGGAACCCACCTTTGAGAGTATTATTTTATTTATTGTTCAAGTGCTTGTAGGACGTTAAAATATATTTTTGTGTGAAAATCTTTAACAGTATGTAAAAGCCTCCGTAAAATATTAAAAATTTGCTTTTGTTGATCTACAAAAAAAAAAAAAAAAAAAAAAAAAAAAAAGGAACATACAATGAAGGAGAGATTGTTACCCTTCAAGATGTTTGAGACTCGAAAGGTATTAAATATTGAATCTTGAATATGTTGTAGAATTTTGTGTCTAGATTCGTAATCGTCAAGGGGATTGTGATTTCGTCGTTTCCTACGCCAAGACACGAGATTTTAAGTAAAGTCACACAAATCTGAAATTTTTTTAGCATGACAGAATCTAGAGCTAACTTCAAAAATTATCTAGAAAGATTCTGAAGGTATTAAATTTGAATTTTGGATATGTTAGATATCAATAAGTCTAGTTTCTAAAAAATCAACGGTTCATGATTTGATTTTCTACAATGAGATATGAATTTTCTACGACAGACATGTCAAGCTGTAAAAAGTGACGAAGATTTAAAAAAAAAAAGAAAAAAAAAAGGAAGATTACCTTGAATATGTCCTTTTGTCGTAGGATCACAATATATAATTGAAGATAAAATTGTGGAGACAGTGTATCTATTTATAGATGTCATGTGGTGGGACTAAAATCTCTCTCCTAGTTCAATTACAATTCTTTTTGGCTTGGGCAATAAAACATATATATGAATATGAAATTGAGTAGGATTACAATTCCTAGTTCAATTACAATTCATTTTTTATTAAGGCAATAAAATCATATGTCACAACCCAAAAGTATACCCTAGAAGATAGGATACAATCTTGGATTGTAACCGGCGTCGTCGACCTCTCGGAGGTCTAAGACAAGCCTCTCATATCATTCATTGCATTTGCATAGTAAATTTAGCGGAAAATTTAAAACTTTTCATAGCACATCATATGCTAGAAACATCACATCGTATATATATAAAACATAAGACATAAAACATATTTAAACTCTAAGTCTCTTTGCCATCTTAGACTCAATAACTTTAGAATACATTAAGGACAAAGCCCTTAAGACATAATACAAAGCTATACAATATTTAAAGACTTTACATTAAGTACACATTAGGACATCCTTGAACTTAAGGATTTCCTTTCCTTGAGCTTGGGAAAATCACCTATCAAGCTCCTCGATCATAGACCTTCTTTAAGCATTCCAATACCTACACTTTGTGTAAAAAGTAAAGAAGTATGGAATTAGTACAAGAATGTACTAAGTATGGCAACCATGCAAAAACATGCATTTAAAAGGGACATTTCCTTTAAAATCATACTTCATGCCATTTTGAGTAAATCATCATAAAACCTTTATCAACATCATTTATATCATCCACGTACTTCATAGCAACACATTCAAAGGCCAATCATCATATGAAAGCACATATAGAATATAAGTACACATAAAGGTCACTTTATAGTGAACTCACCCTTCTTAGCATTTAACTCTTTCTTTCAATTCATTAATCTCCTAAGTAATCCTTTAGGGATACTTGGTGCAATGCATCACCTTAGGAACACAAGAGAATACCATACATAGCATTTACACAAGACAACACATGCCATCATAAAAGTATAGTACAATATAATCATAGTCAAACCAAGACTACAATATCATACATAAAGGACACATACATAATCATATACATTAAGATACCTTCCTAAGGCTTCCTAAGGAGTCACTTGTGCAATGTCTAGATGGGTTCATTACTTCCACCTATCCTAAGTAACTTACCTTAAGTCCTCCTAGTTAGGATCCTATTCAATTACTTCCATTGTCCATTTTACTTTAGGGAAACCATAGCCTTAACCGACACTAAGACCATGGGTGCAATCATGGAATTTGGTGTTGTAGAGCCTTACACCAAAGGAAGGTGTTACTACCTAGCCAAGATAGAACATTAACATATATGCTAGCATATCAAGTGAATTCACTTTGCTAGATCCTATGTGGCAAGCATAGTTTATGGAACTAAGAGATAGGTATTCCCTCTATATACCATTTGGTAATGGGGCCTCACCTCATGAGATAACATGAGTGAATATTCCTCAAGGAAAGTCAACACTTCATGTAAGTACATAGGTGAGTATTCCTCTAAGGGAAGTCGACACCATATGTAGGTCCATAGGTGATTATTCCTCTAAGGGAAGTCAACACTCTATAAGGGACAAATGGTGAATATTCCTCTAAGGGAAGTCAACACCTCTCAATGTCAAGTTCACTCGGTGCTAAGCTAAGTTCCCTTTATTGAAAAGCCTTTATTACATTTGTTTATAAAACATAGTCTTAGGATATTCATCATTCATATGCTTATAGCATATTCAAGCACCTATCTAGTTTTGGAGTATTCTTGGGCCCTCCTAATTGGACCTCTTCTCCCTAGCTAGATCATCCATGTGTGTGAGTGTATATATAGATGTGAGCAAACCTTTCACATAACACATCAAGTCACACATGTTCATATATCAATGCATAAGTCTATAGGCATAACTATATGAGCAATCCTTTCATATAAACCTACTAAGACACTATACACATTCATACTTCATCATATCATATTCATAACATGTTCATATAATCATCCTTCATATGCATAAGAACCAAACCTAGGAACTATCCTATCAAGATATACATGTGCAATGCATAGACAAGGTCCCATACCCTTGTCCACACTAGTACACTATCAAGTCATCCTAGTAAGGGAATACAAATCATACATGCATAAGCATCACCTTGATATGCATAGTAGTAGACACTAGTGAATATGAGAACTACCTTTCATTTAGACCCAATGACTCATACTACTTGTAATATGCATGTAAGTGAGAGTGTGTGTACATTGACCAACATGATCACATAATGGCCATCAATAACATCTTAAGTCAGCCACACTATTAGACCACATTATAATTCAAGCACATAGCACACAACACATAATAGCATAGGAGACATGACAATATATACCATGAAATCAAGACTCCTAACTTTAGCTATTTATACTTCCATATAAGGGGTACATGGGTAGAGGTTATTAACCACTTTAACACATTAATGGCAGCACCTATACAATACCCTAACATAATTATACACATGCTCATACAATAGCCACACCACCTAATTCACAACTAGAATAGGAACATAGGCACAAGCTTCTCATAGTATCATCTTAAGCACACGTTCATAAGTTCATCGAGTAAGGGACACAAGTCTACCTATATATCACCATAACATCATTAATATACTCCACATAGACTCATAAAGTCAAGTAGTAATAACCAAGACTTAACCTAACACTATTCTCATAATGTCAAGTCAAAGTTCTAACATGATAACTTAAGGTAACATAACTAGAAGAATACCTACATGACCATATAACTTCAAGTAGTTGCCAATGAGGCCATGCTCATAACATTGCATAAAGTAACGCCGACAAGGCCACATCAATTGCAAGTAAAACACATAACACCGCCACCATAAGTGGACCATACCAATCACAATAGAATCAGAGTATAATTAATATCAAATTAAGGGAAACGGGCAGCATACCTTCATCCCCATATCCACACCTCAATTCAATGCCAAATCAACCAATTCAACATCACAAGGCCCTTACCCATGGCCATGAACAACAATTCAAAGCAATAACCATAAAACTCATGAATCTATATTGATTAAATCTAGGTTTAACGATCTAAGACCATATTTATATCAATTGAATACAATTCTTACATCAATAGAAAACCCATAAGAAACTACATAACAATTCCTCAATATAAGCTTAATATCAAGTAACCCAAAAAGTAGTCAAAACTAGGGTTCATCAATTCACATGGGTTCATAGGTAAATTATGTTGAAATCATCAATACAATATCAATTAGATCATATTTCAATGTTTAGAAACCATTTATGCAAGAACCCATGGTAGAAATCCCGAAATAGGACAAATCTCTTTAGAAAGCTTTGAAAACATCTTTGAAAGTTGGGCTCCTTGATGAAACGAGTTTCAAGGATCAAAAGCCATACCTCAAGGATGATAATCCTTCACTTTGATGAAGAATTTCCACTCACAAATGCCACACCAAGCTGTTCTTCAATTTGGACTCCAATGGAGTGTTTTGGGGTTTCTAAGGGACTTTGGGGGTTTTGTTTTGGGAGAATGAATTTCCCTAAGTGTTAAACACTTAAATACCCATTTAAAATACCCAAATATCCCTTAATAAACCGTCCACACTCTTATTTGGAAGTGGGGTGAATTTACAAGTTCACCCCTAACTTGGCAGAAAAATCTGCGCAGGTGACCTCTTGTGACGACCTGTCTGTGACGGACCGTCACGGGTGAAACGGTCCGTCATGGACATCCATCTCCAGCTCCTATGGCTTGCCAAGGGTCCCCCCTACACCCTTGAACAAGTCCCCCACGACGGAACCCTTGTGACGGGGCGTCACAGCCATGACAATCCGTCGCAAGCTCCGTCGCAAAGGCTGTCTGGGACAGTCTGCCAACAGATTTTGGGTCCTTTCCTCAAGGACCCTTTGATGGTCCTTGGGGATAATTTCCAGGACTTTTCCAACCTAAACATGATCATATATGAGTTTAACACCTCTCACATGAATTTCACCCAAAACGAACACGTAAAACTCGACGAAACTCGCCTAGACGTACAAGGTCGACTCAAGGCACATCTTTCGAATGCCTTGGACGTTCTTGATCGTTTGAACTCCAAACTTCACGAAACTTTAACCACTGCCTATACATGCTATAATAACTCTATTTAGAACCTTAAAACACCAAGTAACACACATAAACACATAGAACCACATTAGAGACATTTAGGTGATTTAGTCGTCAAACGTCTTAGTCGTCCCTTGACGTTCGACTTCCAAATCACTTCAAACTTTGCACACTGACTATGTACAACATAATAAGGCATTTTAGGACCTTATAACAGTAAAGAAAACATGTTAGGCTCTAGACACCTTATCTCATTTTCGAGGTCTTACAATATCCCCCACTTGGGAACATTCGTCCTCGAATGACACTTAGGACTCTTTAATCACATCAAGGACTACAATGCACATAAGAGCAGTTCATCACTTTTAAAGTATCATCAAATCATCTTAGCACTCAATGCACATAAGCAAGCAAAACCATTATTCACTCACTCTCTAATGCATCAAACACAAAAGTTCTTTTTCCATGTTCATAGGGGAACATCCTTCTCCTAATCATAACATGATCATTACGCCTCAATTCATCACAAGAAAATCTTGAAAAAAACTACTCAGAGGCAGATCACAACTCACACTCAAAGTTAATTAAGCACTCATACTTTAATGCACATAAACTTGAGTTAGCTAAATCACAACAAAATTGGAAGTCATTCCACAAATTTCTTTTCTTAACATAATACTCACCCTTATAGTAGGCTTCATTTTGGAAAAATAACACAAATTATGGCACACACATGTACTCTTAGGTAAACATGCTTTCACCCTTTAAGAATGAGCTACAATTTTGCACTACAAAATCCTCAAATCACTAAATTTTAAAGAGAGTTCACATTTTTCATTGTAAAAGAGACTCAACTTCCATTACAAGGCTAAACAATTTAACCTACAAGTGACTATTACCAAGTTCCTTGTCTTACCTCATGGGGTAATCTTCACAATTACCACATTAAAAATGCAAGTCAACAAGAGAAAACATGGATTTTACAAAATTTCTTTTCATGCTTTTAGAAAATTCACCATGTCTCTAAGACGATGTCCATCAATTCATACCAATCATATAAAGATCAGGCCATTCACACTTTATACAAGACTATTTTCATGAACAAGCATACTAAGAATTCATAATTTCCAATTCAAGTAAGAATAGAAGGACAATGTAGACAATTTCTACACTTCTTACTACTCAAACACCATCCCGCACTTAGGGTAAATCCAATTAAGAGCAACTTAACCCAACATGTAGAGGATCTCAAATACAAAACCTTCATATTTATCACTTAGAGTGATTACTACTTTAGAGGAAATTTTCATAAACTCAATTTAGCAACACTAAGGCATTCCAAACCTTATCATGAGATCACAAGCCTTTACATTCAAATCCTATATCAACATGTATAGAGGAGACTACTACACTTAGGTCAACTAATACCATCACCATATAGTCAACAAGATTAACATCATGTATAAAGAATCGTATCATGCACATCTTTATGATCAATAGACAAATACTATAATATCATACTATTTAATTCACATAAGGTCTTCCTACAATGCAATAGACACTAAGGTCATACATCATTAGGGAAAACAACAAGAAGTTTAGAAATAACTCTATGACTCATCATGTCATAAGATTCTCATCCTTTCAATTTAAATGGCAAAAAGCAAATATCATTTTCTACATTCCTTATCATGTTCATATTCATAAATTCTACACACTTTTCAACAACATCCAATCAAAAGGGCAAATTAGTAAGTTCTCCAAACATGATACAATAAGTTGCCTAGTCTTTATAACGAGCATGCTTCCAAATACCCAAAAGTGTAACATTTAGACATTTGATGGAACAAGTATGGAATTATAAGAAATAAAGCTTTACCAACTCATTCTTCATAAGCATGCATACTATATTTACAACTTAAGTCTCCACAAAAGACTCCAATTTATACTAGCAACCCATCAAGTACCATTTATATGCAAAGGAAAACAATGCACACTTTTAATCACATATACTCATAGAATAACATACTTTTATAGATAGTCATTAACCAATCCAAGTTCAAATCCAAATATTTGGCTACTATCATACAAAACCATATAGGATACACAATTTAAGAGAAATCACTTTGACCACCATAACTTCTAGCATGCTTTAACTATATCATGGCATACATTATTCGACATATCATTTCACATAGATTTCATATATTGCCATAATTGGCATCACATCATTAATATAAGAGATACTTCATATAAAGCAAGGTAAGATGACCAATCATAATCCTCATAGAGTTAACAGGTGCAATGATCAAGTAAATCTCCATAACTTCACTAAACCAAGTAACCCAAACAAGAACTACAATTAGCATCATACTCCACTTATCTATAACCTTCATGCATGAATAACTCCAATTCTTTAGCTCACTAGGCTATTTACATGTTTACAAGAATAGAGATCATCTCATAAGGACATTCACATTTATCATCATACACATACATAGCATTAACCTCTTAAGGTCTCCATCAAGGAAAACTAGTGCAAGACATAGGTAGAGTCCCATACCCCTACCTAAGTCTAGTTAACCCTTCAAGTCGCCTTAATTAGTATATACATCATCAAATAAGGACAAGTGTCACCTTCACACATACTCATTCAAACCATAAAACAAAGATAAGCACTTCAAACTCACCTCTTCTCCCTCAAGCATAGAGTAACTCTCATCCAAGCAATCATATCTAAAAGACCACCGGACAAGAAAACATAAGAGAGAGATCTTATAGAATTAAGTTCTATGGCACGATATGAGATTGATGAAGAAGGGAAACTCTATCGTCCTATAGCCTCTCGTACCATTAAATGTGTCGCGACTCACCACCAATGATACGAGACTCTACTAGACGTGGCAATATGAGACTTTTTAGAACCTAAAACCGCTTCATAAACCTCATGCTCTGATACCAAGTTTGTCACAACCCAAAAGTATACCCTAGAAGATAGGATACAATCTTGGATTGTAACCGGCGTCGTCGACCTCTCGGAGGTCTAAGACAAGCCTCTCATATCATTCATTGCATTGGCATAGTAAATTTAGCGGAAAATTTAAAACTTTTCATAGCACATCATATGCTAGAAACATCACATCGTATATATATAAAACATAAGACATAAAACATATTTAAACTCTAAGTCTCTTTGCCATCTTAGACTCAATAACTTTAGAATACATTAAGGACAAAGCCCTTAAGACATAATACAAAGCTATACAATATTTAAAGACTTTACATTAAGTACACATTAGGACATCCTTGAACTTAAGGATTTCCTTTCCTTGAGCTTGGGAAAATCACCTATCAAGCTCCTCGATCATAGACCTTCTTTAAGCATTCCAATACCTACACTTTGTGTAAAAAGTAAAGAAGTATGGAATTAGTACAAGAATGTACTAAGTATGGCAACCATGCAAAAACATGCATTTAAAAGGGACATTTCCTTTAAAATCATACTTCATGCCATTTTGAGTAAATCATCATAAAACCTTTATCAACATCATTTATATCATCCACGTACTTCATAGCAACACATTCAAAGGCCAATCATCATATGAAAGCACATATAGAATATAAGTACACATAAAGGTCACTTTATAGTGAACTCACCCTTCTTAGCATTTAACTCTTTCTTTCAATTCATTAATCTCCTAAGTAATCCTTTAGGGATACTTGGTGCAATGCATCACCTTAGGAACACAAGAGAATACCATACATAGCATTTACACAAGACAACACATGCCATCATAAAAGTATAGTACAATAATCATAGTCAAACCAAGACTACAATATCATACATAAAGGACACATACATAATCATATACATTAAGATACCTTCCTAAGACTTCCTAAGGAGTCACTTGTGCAATGTATAGATGGGTTCATTACTTCCACCTATCCTAAGTAACTTACCTTAAGTCCTCCTAGTTAGGATCCTATTCAATTACTTCATTGTCCATTTTACTTTAGGGAAACCATAGCCTTAACCGACACTAAGACCATGGGTGCAAATCATGGAATTTGGTGTTGTAGAGCCTTACACCAAAGGAAGGTGTTCTACCTAGCCAAGATAGAACATTAACATATATGCTAGCATATCAAGTAATTCTTTGCTAGATCCTATGTGGCAAGCATAGTTTATGGAACTAAGAGATAGGTATTCCCTCTATATACCATTTGGTAATGGGGCCTCACCTCATGAGAAACATGAGTGAATAAAGGAAGTCAACACTCTATAAGGGACAAGGGAAGTGGTGAATATTCCTCTAAGGGAAGTCAACACCTCTCAATGTCAAGTTCACTCGGTGCTAAGCTAAGTTCCCTTTATTGAAAAGCCTTTATTACATTTGCTTATAAAAACATAGTCTTAGGATATTCATCATTCATATGCTTATAGCATATTCAAGCACCTATCTAGTTTTGGAGTATTCTTGGGCCCTCCTAATTGGACCTCTTCTCCCTAGCTAGATCATCCATGTGTGTGAGTGTATATATAGATGTGAGCAAACCTTTCACATAACACATCAAGTCACACATGTTCATATATCAATGCATAAGTCTATAGGCATAACTATATGAGCAATCCTTTCATATAAACCTACTAAGACACTATACACATTCATACTTCATCATATCATATTCATAACATGTTCATATAATCATCCTTCATATGCATAAGAACCAAACCTAGGAACTATCCTATCAAGATATACATGCGCAATGCATAGACAAGGTCCCATACCCTTGTCCACACTAGTACACCTATCAAGTCATCCTAGTAAGGAAATACAAATCATACATTCATAAGCATCACCTTGATATGCATAGTAGTAGACACTAGTGAATATGAGAACTACCTTTCATTTAGACCCAATGACTCATACTACTTGTAATATGCATGTAAGTGAGAGTGTGTGTACATTTACCAACATGATCACATAATGGCCATCAATAACATCTTAAGTCAGCCACACTATAAGACCACATTATACTTCAAGCACATAGCACACAACACATAATAGCATAGGAGACATGACAATATATACCATGAAATCAAGACTCCTAACTTTAGCTATTTATACTTCCATATAAGGGGTACATGGGTAGAGGTTATTAACCACTTTAACACATTAATGGCAGCACCTATACAATACCCTAACATAATTATACACATGCTCATACAATAGCCACACCACCTAATTCACAACTAGAATAGGAACATAGGTACAAGCTTCTCATAGTATCATCTTAAGCACACGTTCATAAGTTCATCGAGTAAGGGACACAAGTCTACCTATATATCACCATAACATCATTAATATACTCCACATAGACTCATAAAGTCAAGTAGTAATAACCAACACTTAACCTAACACTATTCTCATAATGTCAAGTCAAAGTCTAACATGATAACTTAAGATAACATAACTAGAAGAATACCTACATGACCATATAACTTCAAGTAGTTGCCAATGAGGCCATGCTCATAACATTGCATAAAGTAACGCCGACAAGGCCACATCAATTGCAAGTAAAACACATAACACCGCCACCATAAGTGGACCATACCAATCACAATAGAATCAGAGTATAATTAATATCAAATTAAGGAAAACGGGCAGCATACCTTCATCCCCATATCCACACCTCAATTCAATGCCAAATCAACCAATTCAACATCACAAGGCCCTTACCCATGGCCATGAACAACAATTCAAAGCAATAACCATAAAACTCATGAATCTATATTGATTAAATCTAGATTTAACGATCTAAGACCATATTTATATCAATTGAATACAATTCTTACATCAATAGAAAACCCATAAGAAACTACATAATAATTCCTCAATATAAGCTTAATATCAAGTAACCCAAAAAGTAGTCAAAACTAGGGTTCATCAATTCACATGGGTTCATAGGTAAATTATGTTGAAATCATCAATACAATATCAATTAGATCATATTTCAATGTTTAGAAACCATTTATGCAAGAACCCATGGTAGAAATCCCGAAATAGGACAAATCTCTTTAGAAAACTTTGAAAACATCTTTGAAAGTTGGGCTCCTTGATGAAACGAGTTTCAAGGATCAAAAGCCATACCTCAAGGATGATAATCCTTCACTTTGATGAAGAATTTCCACTCACAAATGCCACACCAAGCTGTTCTTCAATTTGGACTCCAATGGAGTGTTTTGGGGTTTCTAAGGGACTTTGGGGGTTTTGTTTTGGGAGAATGAATTTCCCTAAGTGTTAAACACTTAAATACCCATTTAAAATACCCAAATATCCCTTAATAAACGGTCCACACTCTTATTTGGAAGTGGGGTGAATTTACAAGTTCACCCCTAACTTGGCAGAAAAATCTGCGCAGGTGACCTCTTGTGACGACCTGTCTGTGACGGACCGTCACGGGTGAAACGGTCCGTCATGGACATCCATATCCAGCTCCTATGGCTTGCCAAGGGTCCCCCATACACCCTTGAACAAGTCCCCCACGACGGAACCCTTGTGACGGGGCGTCACAGCCATGACAATCCGTCGCAAGCTCCGTCGCAAAGGCTGTCTGGGACAGTCTGCCAACAGATTTTGGGTCCTTTCCTCAAGGACCCTTTGATGGTCCTTGGGGATAATTTCCAGGACTTTTACAACCTAAACATGATAATATATGAGTTTAACACCTCTCACAGGAATTTCACCCAAAACTAACACGTAAAACTCGACGAAACTCGCCTAGACGTACAAGGTCGACTCAAGGCACATCTTTCGAATGCCTTGGACGTTCTTGATCGTTTGAACTCCAAACTTCACGAAACTTTAACCACTGCCTATACATGCTATAATAACTCTATTTAGAACCTTAAAACACCAATTAACACACATAAACACATAGAACCACATTAGAGACATTTAGGTGATTTAGTCGTCAAACGTCTTAGTCGTCCCTTGACGTTCGACTTCCAAATCACTTCAAACTTTGCACACTGACTATGTATAACATAATAAGGCATTTTAGGACCTTATAACAGTAAAGAAAACATGTTAGGCTCTAGACACCTTATCTCATTTTCGAGGTCTTACATATGTATACACAAACACATGAATAATGATCTAGTCAATAGAGGGGCACTTGAATGGTGTTCTCAAGGGTACCCTAAACTAGATGGTGCTTTACATATGCTATGTCCATGTGAAGGGATTTTTCACATGATTTAGGTTGATGAATGTAACAACCCTAAAAATGAATAGGATCAAGACTTACGATGTCAAGAATGCTTGCCGTTAGAACAAGGTTCACGCGAATTGATACGCGTAGAACCAGACCTCAGAACCCTTACTACGAACAAGCCAACTAATCTTGGGGAGTTAGTTGAGCTTGGAAAGGTTGGAATCAACCAAGTAAGGTTCTCGAAAACGAATATTTGATCGAAGGAGTCTTTACCGGACTTAAAAAGAAGAAATCTTAAGTTTTGAGGGTCTAGGGGTAAAATGGTCTTTTACCAGGCTAAGGGTGATATCGTAATTACTCTAAATATATACAGTTAATTAATTATTTATTAAGATGGAGGGGCAATTTGGGGAGAGAGATCCGAAATTGAGCTCTTGAAGTGGAGTCTTGCTCCACCCGGGTTCGAACCTAGGTGGAAGCAATGATTAAAATTGTTTTTATTTAAATTGATAAATTTAATGTAATTAATTTATATTTATTAATTATTAGCTGATTTAAAATAAAAGGAAAAAATCAAATTTTTGTATTAATTTAATTAAATCCTAATTTGACTAAGTCTTGAATTTAGTCTCCTAATCCTAATAACTCACTCTCCCTCACGTTTCTCAACTCTCTCACGTTCTCAATCTCTCTCTCACGTTATTCTGCCAAACACAAAAAAAAACAGAACAAAATTCATCAAGAGTTCTTCACACTTGAAGAACTCACAAGAATTTTTAAGTAAGAAACAAAGTAATCAAAACGTCAAGGCTAAGAGAGGTTCGTCGAGTAGGGTGTACGTTGAAGTGAATTGGGCGTGGTTTGGAGGAGTTTCCGGGCAGCAACTTCACACTTGAATAACGTCCAAAGGTATGTGTTTCTCTCCTGGAATTTTTTCTCGAAGAGTACTTTCCTTCGAACGTTTCTCAAGCTCTTGAAACTAAGGTTGTTCCCCTTTGTATGTCCTTGTCCTTAGCTCCCAAACGAATTCGTAGGATGGGTATGTTGTGCTGCTAGATTTAGGCATGAATGACGTATTTATATTAAATGTGAATATGTTAATGTGAGGGAAATTATGAAAACAACATTCAAAGTGTGACCAAAAAATTGATGTGTGTGTGTGCTCATGGACAGTGGCTTTAGCCATTGTTTTGGAGTCGTTTGAGACGTGTTTTCCTTGTGTATTTTATGTGTAAAATATGTGTACAATAGGATGTTCATTTTAATGAAATATGGTTGATTGAATAATTTTCTTTAGCCAAATGAATCCAAGAAAGATACGTTTAAGAATGTGTTTAAATGACTTATGAAAGCACCTTGAAAATCATGTGAAAACGTTGATGAAAATGAGTTGAGGAATGGTGAAAATTTCCAGCAATTATGCCTTAATATTTTAGGCTAAAGTTCAACCCAGAAATCTGGGAATTTATACGTTTTTAAAGAAGTGAGGCCACCAGGTTTCGAACCTGTGACCTCACTCCTTAGTCACTTATTCGCGAAAAAGAAAAGAAAAAAATAAAGGGGGCTGGGGGAGGGATCGAACTCGCGACCCAGCTGCTGCTTCGCGAAAAGAAAAGAAAAATAAAGGGGGCTAAGGGAATCGAACTCGCGATCTGTGGGGGAGAAGAAAGAGAAAATTAATTAAACAAATAAATGGGAGGCGTGGGATTCGAACCCACGACCTCCAGGTACGCGCGAAAGAAGAGAAAATAAGAAAAAGAAAACGCGAGGCGTGGGAATCGAACCCACGACCTCAAGGCTGAAGGAAGAAGTGAAATTAATTAAGAAATTAGAGAGTCTGTGGGGGTTCGAACCCACCACCTCACAGCCTCAGCGAAATTAAAATGTAAATAAGGAGGTTGTGGGGGTTCGAACCCACAACCTCCTTATTCCAGCGAGAATTAAAGGAAAAATCAAAGAGGCTGTGGGGGTTTGAACCCACAACCTCTTGGTTTGGGCGAAAATGAGTAATGAAACCTTAATGAAAAATAAAAAGAGGTTGTGGGGGTTCGAACCCACAACCCTTCGGCCATCTTAAGGAAAACAATTAAATAGAAAATTAATCCTTCAATATTAATGTTGAGATTTAATTTAGAGTTCTAATGTTATGAATATTAGAAATAAAATCAATGAAACATATAAATGATATCCAAGTGACTCAAACTTGGGTTTCCTTGCCCACTCTTCCGTATTGATACATAAGTCATACGTGAATAAAATATCCAAGAATAATGCCATCTACTTAGATCAAAATTAATATCTTGGCATATATACAAGATACATAAGTCTTGTACTACATAATCTTAGGAAAGTAAGAATCACTTAACGAACTATGAATGAAGCCCCATGGCTTGTGTGTATAGACACATAAGTATAACATACGTTCAAAAATAAGTGAATGTAAGATGTATGTAATGAAATGATGAACCCTAGGAGGGTAAGTATGAGTGTAAGATACACTAAGTGCCCAAGTACATTGGCATATGATGAGATGAACTATAAAATGACGAAATGAACATTCACATAATAAGAGGTGAGTAACTAAGAAAAGCAAAGGTGCTAATGATGAAGAATGTGGTGACAACATGATATGAGGCTAATGAAAATGATGAGAGAAATCTCAAATGAGCCTAAATAAATGTTACCAATACGTACTCACCAATGAGAGTGTAAGATAATGAAGAGACCAGTCTCCACGAACACTCTAATAAAAGTATTGAGCTTAACACACTTAATACTAATTATGAGATGAGAAATCATCTAATGATCTATGATGTCCTCATACTAGAAGCCAGCTTCCATGACGTATGAGATGAATGTAATGGAACTTTATACTGAGCACCGATAGACTAGTTATGAGCGGTGATGCCTTCTTTCAGGAAGGGCGAAGGTTCACGTAACTCTCATGAGATGAGACTGTCCGACTTGCCGGGTATGGGTCTCCATACATCTCCTAGTATTTGAACCTATACAGCCAATATAGGGATCTAGCGGGGTTAAATTCCCATGTACGCTAGCATGTTATTGGATCACTTTTGCCGGTGATTCAACCTTTTTTCGGTGTGGGGGAGACACTAGATTTCATGATGCTCACATGATCTATGTCGGTTAAAGTTAAAGTTCCCAATGAATGGATGGGGCCAGCCTCAGATGAAGCATATAATAAAATGAATGATACCAAAGGTGCTTGGATAGGATAATCAAGAGGTGAGCTAGACTCAGGTAATGACATTAGGTTATTCTTGATCATTGCACAGCAAGCCTGATGAAAGTCTTAAACTACACCCTAGGTATAGCTGGTGTTCACACTGGCTTATGAATGAAATGAAATGAAGTATGTATGAATGAATGAAGCAGACTCTGTGTTTGCTAATAAAGACTCCCTAGTTGAGGTCCCATATGTTGAGCCCTCATTTTGGAAAGTCTTAATGTCAAGTCCATGATTCCAAGGTCTCAGTCCATATGAATGAATGATATGAAAGAAGCTATGTGTTACATGTTATGTGCTATGATATGTGCTATATGAAGATGTTATGTGTTGTGTGCAATACGATATTTATATAAATGCATGTTACTCTCATGGCATGACCTTCCTAACCCAATTTGGAAAGTTCACTAACTTTCCTAATCTCAATTTGGCAAGTCCACTGACTTGACTTCCAAAAATCATGTTGTTAGGAAAGAGCTATTCTTTCTCATGCATGTCCGTGTTGTGTGCTTGCATATACCCATACTTAGTACAAGTGTGTACTAACCCTATACATCTATACTATTTTAGGTGCAGGTACAGGTGGGCGATAGAGCTACAGGATCATTGTTGCAGCTATCCGGACGTCAGCATTCATCCGGAGTTTGGTAGGTCCTCATGCTTTCGAGGATGCTACTGTTTTATATTCTAGCTTAGTTTTAGAGTTGAGCTAGTGGAGCATGTTCCACTAGCGTTTCTTTCCTGTTTTTATTCAGACTTTGTATTGGTGCCATTTTGGTAATTATACACTTAGTACTTATTGATCTATTTCTTTCAGTTGCTTATCTCTTAATGTTAGATGGTCAATGGTGAACAATTATGAAATGTTAAGAATGTTTAACAAGTATGTTAAGGAGCAAAAAGTTTCAAATTTTCCGCTAAAATTAACCTAAATGAAGTATGAATGACGTAAGTAGGCTTGTCTGCGACCTCTGAGAGGTCAACGACGCCGATCTCGTCTGGGTCTAGATTCCAGTCGTGACAAAGTTGGTATCAGAGCACTAGGTTAAATTACGAAAATAATAAGTTCACATCAACCACATTGAGTAGTTTCTAAGTCATGGTAGTGAAGTGCACCACTATCCTGAATTAGAGACTGCATGATGCGTAGGAAAATTTCCCTTCTTCTGATCTTATCGTGCTTTTCCGAATGTCTGATTTCTTGGTGTTATGAGCGTATCTAACATCTATTTTGTTGTTTTCAGAGAATGAACCCTAGGAGGGTTATTGGTCAGAGGAGAGGAGGAGCAGCTGCTGGGGGCAACCGAGTTCCACCCCAGGCTCCAGCTGAAGAAGTGGTTGTACCAGTTAACCCAGCTGAGTTGACTGATGCTGAGGTGAGGGCATCTCTGGCCCAGATGGCACAGGCCATTGCTATGCAGGCCAAGGCTATGACTGTCCAGGTCAACCGGCAGGATGTTCAGAGGGAGAACCCACCGGTTCGTAGCATGGCTGACAGGCTGAGGGATTTCACGAGGATGAATCCTCCTATTTTCACAGGGTCTAGGACTGCAGAGGATCCCCAGGAGTTTGTGGATGAGGTGCATAAGATCCTGGTGGCTATGGGGGCCACTGATATTGAGAAGGCTGAGCTGGCTTCCTATCAGCTCAAGGATGTTGCACAGACTTGGTGCAAGATGTGGCAAGATAGCCGTGTCTTAGGTGGAGTGCCAGTCACATGGGAGCTGTTCAAGACAGCATTTCTGGAGAGATTCTTCCCCAGGGAGATGAGGGAGGCCAAGGTTGAGGAATTCATCAACCTTAAACAAGGCTCTATGACAGTCAGGGAGTATTCCCTGAAGTTTGTTAAGATGTCAAGGTATGTTATTTTCCCTAGTATTTAATAGCAAGAATGAGGAGAATACTGAACTTTGTTGAAATCATCCAGGTATGCTACTTCCCTGGTTTCTAACAGCAGGGATGAGATGAGCAGGTTCCTCACAGGAATCAATGGAGACCTGGAGGAGGAGTGTCGATCTGCGATGATCCATGATAATATGGATCTTTCCAGGTTGATGGTGCATGTCCAGCAGGTAGAGGATAGCCGCCGAAAGAGAGGTGTTCGTTATTCTAGGAGGCCTAGGCCTCAAGATCAGGCAGGTCCCAGTCATGGAGGCCACAGGAACAACTTTGGCGTCCTTGAGCAGCCAAGGTTCAAAAAGGGGCAACAGAGTTCTGGGAATTCTAATCCTCAGAGGAGTGCTACACCTAGAGGACGCAGACCTGATCCCAAGAGGGGCAATGAAGGTGAGATGTAGCGTCCTAAGAAGAATTGTGCTAAGTGTGGCCGAGCTCACAGTGGAGAGTGCAGACATGTCACTAATGCCTGCTTCGGTTGTGGTAAGAGTGGGCACATGGTCAGAGACTGTCCACAGAACAGAGGTCAGGCTGGAGGTAATCCTCAGCCTAGGCCTAATCCACAGGGTGCAGCAGCAGCCGAGCCTCCTAAGAGGAACAGGTTTTATGCCCTAAAGGGCAGGGAGGAGCAGGAGAAGTCCGCTGATGTGGTCACAGGTATGCTGCAAGTGTTCTCAACTTCTGTTTATGCTTTACTTGATCCAGGGTCTACACTTTCCTTTGTAACTCCTCTGCTTGCTCTTACTTTTGAGATATTGCCTGAAGTTCTGCATGATTCTATAGTGGTTAGTACACATTTAGGAGATAATGTAAGAACTGATAGAGTATACAAGGATTGCCCAATAGTTGTGAGTGGTAAAACTATGTGTACAAACTTGGTTGAGTTACCCATGCATGATTTTGATGTTATTCTTGGCATGGATTGGCTTCACAGTTGTTATGCTTGCTTGGACTGTCGTAGTAGAGTGGTGAGGTTTCGCTTTCCTAATGAAGAAGAGTTAGTCTGGGAGGGGTACAATTCGAGTCGTCCTAATCCCTTGATTTCTAACCTTAAGGCCAATAAAATGATGTCCAAGGGGTTATTGTGTCATCTTGTGAGTGTTAATGATTTAGATCATGACATTCCTTCCATAGACTCAGTGCCTGTAGTGAATGAGTTCTTAGATGTGTTTCCTGATGATTTGCCTGGAGTCCCTCCCCTTCGAGAGATTGACTTTGGTATCGATTTAGAACCCGATACTAAACCAATCTCAATTCCTCCTTACAGAATGGCTCCAGCTGAACTCAAAGAGTTGAAGCTGCAGTTAAAAGATCTCACTGACAAGGGTTTCATTCAGCCGAGCATATCCCCTTGGGGCGCTCCAGTGTTGTTTGTAAAGAAGAAAGATGGAACCCTTAGAATGTGTATCGATTATCGGCAGCTCAACAAAGTCACTATAAAGAATAAGTATCCACTCCCCAGAATAGATGATTTGTTCGATCAGCTCCAAGGGTCTAGTTTCTTCTCTAAGATTGATCTTCGTTCAGGGTATCATCAGCTTAGGGTTAGGGATGGAGATATCCCAAAGACAGCCTTTCGTACCCGCTATGGTCACTATGAGTTTCTAGTCATGTCATTTGGTCTCACGAATGCACCTGCTCCATTTATGGATCTCATGAACAGGGTCTTCCGTGAATACCTTGACTCTTTCGTCATAGTATTCATTGATGACATTCTCATCTACTCTAAGACCAAGGAACATGACATTTGAGACTAACCTTGCAGGTACTTAGACAGCATCAGTTGTATGCCAAATTCAGCAAATGTGAATTCTGGCTGAGATCAGTGACCTTCCTGGGTCATGTTGTGTCCGATCAGGGCGTGGAGGTGGATCCCAGGAAGACTGAGGCTGTGAAGAACTGGCCAAAGCCTCTTACTCCCACTGACATCCGTAGCTTTTTGGGATTGGCTGGTTACTACCGCAGGTTTGTGGAGGGCTTTTCTTCCATTGCTGCCCCATTGACAGCTTTGACTAAGAAGAAAGCCAAGTTTGAATGGACGAGACTTGTGAGAAGAGTTTCCAGGAGCTCAAGGACAGACTCACTTCAGCCCCGGTGCTTACTTTGCCTAAGTGTGGTGAGAATTACACTGTTTATTGTGATGCATCTAGGGTTGGTTTGGGTTGTGTTCTTATGCAGGTTGGTAAGGTGATAGCCTATGCGTCCAGACAGCTCAAGGTTCATGAGAAGAATTATCCCACTCATGACCTGGAGTTGGCAGCTGTGGTGTTTGCACTGAAGCTGTGGAGGCATTATCTGTATGGAGTGCATGTGGATGTGTTCACAGACCATAAGAGTCTCCAGTACGTGTTCACACAGAGGGAGTTGAATCTACGTCAGCGGAGATGGTTGGAGCTGTTGAAGGATTATGACATGAATGTGCACTACCATCCAGGTAAGGCTAATGTTGTAGCTGATGCTTTGAGCAGGATGAGCATGGGAAGTACAGCCCACGTTGAGGATGAGAAGAAGGAGCTGGTGAAAGATGTACACAGACTGGCCAGACTGGGTGTGCGTTTGGTTGACTCCACTAGTGGGGATGTTTCAGTTCATCCTAGTTCTGAATCATCCTTGGTAGTTGAAGTCAAGCAGGGTCAGCATCTAGATCCTGTGTTGATGGAGCTGAAGGACTCAGTGCTGATGAAGATGAATGAGTCTTTCGCTTTGGGAGGTGATGGCATACTTAGGTATCAGGACAGTGTGTGTGCCAGATGTGGATGATTTGCGGACCAGGATTGTTGCAGAGGCCCATGGTTCCAGATATTCCATACATCCAGGTTCCACCAAGATGTATCATGATCTTAAGCAGATTTATTGGTGGGATGGCATGAAGAAGGACATTGCAGAATATGTGGCCAAGTGTCCTAATTGTCAGCAGGTTAAGGCAGAGCATCTTAAGCCTGGTGGTCTGACTCAGATTATTGAGGTTCCGACTTGGAAGTGGGAGGCCATTAATATGGACTTCGTGGTTGGTCTTCCGAGGACTAGGAGGCAGCATGACTCCATATGGGTTATTGTGGACAGATTGACTAAGTCTGCCCACTTTATCCCTGTGAAGTCTACTTACAGAGCCGAGGATTATGCGAGACTCTACATTGATGAGATTGTGAGATGGCATGGGATTCCCTTGTCTATTATTTCAGATAGAGGAGCTCAGTTTACTTCACATTTCTGGAGATCTTTCCAGAAGAGCTTGGGCACGCAGGTAAAGCTTAGCACTGCCTTTCATCCTCAGACAGATGGGCAGGCAGAGCGCACCATTCAGACATTGGAGGACATGTTGAGAGCCTG